>JBBPTD010000457.1:0-25906 GCA_038093895.1 Boletus aff. mottiae
TGACAGCATTGGTCGTCAGAGAGTTCGGCGGGTAACGGCGTGGTTCCGATTCCAGGCAGAGAACCTTTCTGCGAGGAGAATATGAAAGCCGATAATTGATGTATTTGGTCTGGGAACAAGATGACATTGGGCAAGGTGCCCGTTGTTGGATCGATCAGCAGTCGTATCAAGCCGTCGCCAGCGCTGTGAACTGCTTGAAGGGTGTCGAAGTTTGGATCACCAATGCGTGTGAGAATATTTACGGGGACAGTGAGCGTTAGCGTTTGGGTTGTGAAAGGGGAGATGGATGGTGGGTGGCCAAAAGACAGGGTCATTGCAGTCGTCCAGGCCGCGACGATGACATCGCGAAAGACAAGTTTGGTGGCACTGGGGGAATAGTATGACTCTGGCTTTTGAATCACAATCTCGATCGCGTGCACGTAACATTGCGTTGTGGCTGGAATGGCGCTGTCAATTTTGTGCATGAGGTTTCCGATGTTCACTAAAACGTTAAAGAGACGACGGATGCTGCGCGAATCGACGGCGGCTATAAGGGGAGTGTCATCGGACAAAAGTTGGCTGCAAGTGTGCCGACATATATCAAGGGTCTTCTGCGGGATGGACGGGGAAATCAACAAGGTATTGAGGACTGTGTCCTACGACAGATGAGTCAACACGCGACCTCCCGTAAAGAGCCAAGGCTTGAAGCGAACCAAAAAGTCCCAGTCAGGGGTGTCATGTGTCAACGATTCTAGACCGTTAGTTAGCTCAGTTAACAAAGACATAGGTAGGGGTATGAGACTGAAACATCGAAAGAGAGAGAAGGGTTGAAGCAAACATGAAAATGGACTGCCGTTCCGTAAGCAACACTCGTTCCTGTGTAAGATTGATTGTGAGCATACAACTATGGAAGATGGTGAGAAACTGTGGAGATGGAGGCGCTCGGCAATTCGGCGGCCATGTGCAGGGTCTCTACCTTCGAAAAAAGGGGACACCCCAAATCACTCGAGGCACCTACACAACCGAATACCGTGGGCGCACTCGCTCCACTTTCCAAATGCACGCCGTGCCTTACATTAAAAACATGTTTCGCCCTCGGGCAGAATCAGCCGACATTCATTGAATCCTCCGACCGAGATGAATCATCGTTATGATTGGGCTCGACCGCTCTCCTCGGCCGCTCGCGAAGCTTGTTTTTCAGAGATACCATCATCTCCCTGAATGCTTCCTCCCCTCCAGGGTATATCTTCTCCCAAGAGCCACAGGCTGAATTAGACTCCAATGCAAGATTGAGCAACTCGATGAGATGCCCATTGATAGGATCCACGCTCAGCGCCTGACACCGATCAGAAGTGGTTCATAGGTACGATGCCAAGCCTCACCTCATGGTACTTAACAATGGCTTGATCGGTGTTTTCCAGATGGTGGTAGACCATGCCGAGGAAACCGAGTCCCTGAGGGTGTTGTGGTTCAATCTCAAGTACTCGACAATAATTGGCTTTGGCCTTTTCGTAATCTCTGCATAAACTATGAGGAAGAGACTGTTAGGGTTGAAGGTTCGAAACCTACTTGAGCTTTCGGTAACATGTCCCGAGATTTAGGTACGTGGTAGTCCACGACTTTTGCGACGATTGCGTGACCTGAGCGAGGTCAAGGGATCGCTGGAATAGATCTGCTGCACGTTGGAAACTATTCAAGTTCTTCCAACCAACGATTCCACCGCAGGGAGGGTTACTTACTCTCCGTGGGTAAATGCCATGACACCCAACTCGTTCATCAAAAGAGGGTCACTGTCGCAGGCAGCGTTCGCGGCCTTCAACGCTTCGTCGGCAAGGGGATGGTTTGATAACACTATCTGCTCCATGCCAACGAAGAGGAGCGGCAAATGAGATCTGCTGAGAATTGATAACATGTTCCATGCGAGTTGGGTTATTTACGAACCCCACGAACATCCGTGTGCATGTTGAATATGCGGTCACCGCATGATCATGTTCACCTTCCAAGGCAAATGTATGAGCAAAGGCAATCCACGCTGGTCCAAAACGGGGGTCCATTAGTGATGTTTTACTACAGTCAATCAGCGAAGGAGCCTTTCGTTGCACTACAAGTGCGAACCTGAAATATTGCCGTGCTTGCGCCCATTTGTTCGAACTGAGATAGTATACGCCAACGGCATACCAACTTATGGGGTTTTCGGGTTCCTTTTCAACAAGTTCATGGGCCAAGACGAAAAGCTTGGAGTGCAGATATGGTAGGTGATACATGCATGCAATGTGCAATGGCATTGTAGCGTCATGAAATGCGACAAGATCAAGGATTCTGTGTCAAAGGTGATCACACCTTGACATGGTGATTATCTACGGGAAAAAACATACCTGCTAGTAATTACAAAGCAATCTACCCAGCGAAGTTGAGTGAACAGTGCATCTGCAAAGCTGTACAAGACATCTGGGTTATCTGAGAGCTTGAAATCTTCAACAAGGCGTCGTCGAGTGAGTGCTTGCTCTTCAGCATGGCTATATTTGCGCAGCCGAGATGTATATATCAACTGGATGAAATCTGCGTCCTCCTCAGTCTGCTCTTTGTACGCGAGACCTTGGACGAACTCCCACTCTAGGCAAATCTCAGAACACGCAAAACATTGTCAAATTCTCGAACCAACCTTCTTCTGGAGTCATCATTTCACCACTGATAAGTTGGTTGAATGCGTCATAGCATTTAACATCCAATGTTAAAGCTTCTATAAAACACAGCTTGGCCTGATCTCCACGATTGAGTTTGAGCATCAAGATGCCTCTCAGGTGACACATCGATGCTTCGACCTAGATTATTGAATACACGTCCACTGCCAAACTACTCACACTTACCTTTATTCCACCGTCCACGTTAGGAACTGAAGCTCCACTTCTACCTGTCTAGCGTTAGCACCATAACAAGTATAGTGCGATGGACGTGAGTACCTGAGTGGCGAAAAGGGTTTGCCTCGCCAAGTATTTCAAGTGCATCTGACCAACTACCCTGTCTTACTTGGCATTGTGCTGCGAGATAACGACAAGCCACACTCATGTCAACAAGCCTGGAGACGTTTTCTTGTTGCGCTTCTGGTAACTTGATCAATCCAGCTGGACCCATGGGGAGACGAGAGGACGGTTCAAGTTGTGGCTGCGGTTCCTTGCCTTTACCCTTAGTGTTCAGGGAGAAGGGACGTCCCGCGGAGGATCCTGCCGTCGAGTGTTCGAACCCATTTAGATACGCTGGCTCCGCGGCCTGGCTTTTAGTGGGGAAAGGACGCGTTAGCAATCTCTCCGCACGGGAGTACTGATGAGTCATAAAGTATGTCTGAGCCAGCCAAAAGGCATCGTTTGGATCGTCTTTAGAATGTATCGTGAGTGCAACAGAGAGATCCATTTTAAGACACGACGTACTCGTCCAAGAGAGTACCTTGTCCCCCCAGAACGCGGCAGTTTCGTACAGATGCTGCATCAGAGCATCGTGCCGCCAAAGACGCATACGATCAACCATTCCCCATTCCCCATCCCCATCATCAAAATCTTGTTCTGCTTCCGAGTCTTGGAAAACATCCATTGTATCGTTTGCAAGAGGATGTCGACTGCCGCTGTCCTTGAATCTGCGGTGCCGCCTAGCGGAGACACGTGGAGAGCTAGGAAGCATAGACCGGTTTGGATCGAGGGCGAGGGGCCGTGGAATAGATGAGGTACTGATATCACCCGCCGCGAACGAGGAGATCATGGGTTGTGGGCCAAAAGAAAAGGAAGAACTTATGGAGCTGCGATTTCTCGAGGTTGCCGCCGATGGCAGGCGCGGCGCTGCTGGGATGGCGAAGCTACCAAGCGGGGGCGGAGTGGAAGCCATATCAATGTGCTTGAACAACAACAGGATCGTAGCCATCAGACCAAAGGTCGACGCGTCGCTCGGCACGTGACTGGGAAGACTCGATAATATGTATTAGACGAATGCGCCTTTGACAATAATGTACATGCAGTAGCGTAGTCCAGACAGGTCAAGCATATGCAAAGCACAAGGTTGAGACTGGCATGGTAGGGTCGTGATGGCTCTCTGGTCCTAAAGGTCTCGCGTCAAAGTCAATAAAAGATCCTCAATGCGCCGTTGTCGATCCTTCCAAAAACGATCAGCTTAGGCAGCCAGCGCCGGGACATCCACATACCTGCATCTCCTTAACCTCGTCCTGGAGGCGGCGGATTGGTAGATCCCGATACTGATCCAGCAAGCTTTGCATGCGTTGTAGATGACACTCGTCTTCATGATCTATAGCAGTCACCGGCCGTGAAGGGGAATACAACCTTGAGAGTGGTGTAGTGGTGTCCAAAGATAAAAGCTTTGCATTGCTAGAGACTTCTCGTAAAGGTGTCAAGGTGCTGACTTTCCGTTTCCGGGGTGAGCGTGGCGCCTGCTGGCTGTCTAACAGGCTGGTACGTCCACGAGATGGCGATGGCGACGAAGGACTTGCTGGGAGGACTGAAACGGTTGTTCTCGCATCCTCATCCTCAGGATCGTGGAACAGGCTGAAATCCCGAAATTCCTCGACCTCGAAAATGACATCATACAAATCAATTGACTTCGATCCCACCAAGTATTCGACCAGTGGCATGTTCTTCAGATGGCGGGGGAGGCTTTGATAAAAGGCGTATTTAGAGTCTTTTTTGAATTCTTTCATCTTCCGGTCACATGCCAACCGTCGCTCGTAAAGCGCAATGATGATAAGGATGGGAAACGACTGACGAAAAGCAATTAGCGAAGAATCGTGGACACGGAAATTACGGACAGTGAGTTTGATAAGAAAGACGTTGGCAGAGTGTAGTGCACGTGGTGATAGAACGTAACTTGCTGGCTTCAGTATAAAAAATGCGAGGATATTGAACGGAGGTTGATAACTAAATAGAGCGTCAGATTTCACTCTGAGAAACTAGTTAGAATATTTTTATTCCAAATGGATCAAGGATCTCCACCCACCCTTCAATGGTTGTTATGGCATGCTGGAACAAATACTTTTCAAGAATAAGCCATGATCACTGGATAACGCATCCTCGTACCTCTTGATTGGAATTCTTTCATGAAAACGATTCAACAAAAGCATAGGGAAGAGAAGATAACAACCTACCTCACCAATTCGTGCCGCTGTATTGGAGAGAATAGAAATAAGGACTAAGGGACGAGGGTGAGTTATGACGATACTAGCACACCCAGAACTACATACTCGTCAGCAGGAGGGTATTAGCCAACGCCGCAAAACAGGTCATGAGGATGGGCCCAAGCACGGGGTGAAAGCTCGTGGCTGTGGAGAAACTCAGACTGGTATTTCCGAACCAGATCTGCAGCATCAACCAGGCTATGCCTCTGACAGTCCACGCATCCGATGCTTGTTTCCATCAGTGCGCAGAAGATGTATCATATAGGGTAACTTACCGAGCGTGCACAATGTCAAGAGCAAACCAGAAAAGCACGTCGCAGCAATACACACGAAGAACACGAACTCAGAAATCATCGCCCGCAAAGTACTGAAACGAATCAGCATGATTTTCGCTGTATCCTCTGTACTCACAGGACAACGACGTTGCTCGCAATGGCATAAAAGGCCAGGCTAGGAGCCGAGTGATGTTGGTCTGAGTTCTGAGTGACTCTACGTCAGGAACGCACCGCGGGATAAGAATACATGCACCACAAGCCAACAGATCGAAAGCTAGCTTTGAAGTATCATCTGTTTCCAAATAGTGAGTTCGCGAACGTCAAGCATCGTGAAATGTGAGACCTTCTCTATATATGAGTCCTTTCGTGCGAAGCCCGACATACGCCAAGAAAACCAGGACAAACGATGTATCGAACGCATTCCACACCTACAAGTCGAATGAGTCGGTAGATTGCATCCGTTACGATTTTGGGAGGCTTACGTTGGCTATGTAAACTGCCAGATAGTACAGAAGTGAGCACCACAGTGTATTGATCTGGGCAAATGCTCACTGCGCCAACCATATTCTCGTGAAGCCGTGTATTCTTGCAACGTAAATGCGGTGGCAAACACAAGAAATATTGATTCCCATGTGGACACACTTTCGGTTTGTTGTGCTACTGGGTGTTAGCTCTGGTCCCAGTCCGGGAAAGTCGACATACTGCGCAAGCAGAGCACAAAGATCAGCGTGAGCATAGCGATGCTGAAAGAGTGCAAGATATTCGAGTAACGGGGAACTCTCAACCTACATAGAGGGTGAACACGAAAAAAAAAGTGTCTAAAATTGAAGTCTAACCTATAGTGGTCAAGAAATGGGGCTTTCCGGACATCATACATCTCGATAGCACGTTGTTTGTAATTGTCGGCCACGAGCGATCTGTTTGCAGCGATGGTAAAAACGATTCGACCCGTGTACACATCATCCACAATAGTTTGTACAATGGTGGATGCGAGAAAAGCTTTGGCTCTCGTGGCTATTGCCATCTATATCGGCCCATCTTAGACAGGAGAGCAGTGAAGATAGATGATCGAACACCGACCTCGATCGCGCTTTGTGAACTCTCAGGGGCTTCCTCTCTGCCCATCACTTCCTTGACTTCTTCCACCACGTCCAGCGGAGCCCCGGCCAGCGGATTCCAAAGCGTGGTAAGAACTGCGACTAACTGGAGCTTGCTAGACGCAAAGTAAGTGAGGAGTTTCAGCGCCAGGATCTCACAAAGCGTGGCTCGAGAAGCCAGGACGCTTGAAAGGGCCAACTCTGTTGCAGCCTGCGAGAGAAAGTAGGACCGGGCGACCAGGCAGGCATACACAACGGCCATGTTTTGGAGTCTTGCATACTTCAATACCAGTGGTCGTACCAAAGCAAAGTTGACATCGGCAGCGGCGAGTTGACTGCAGCAAGTCGGAGTTATCAAGAATGTGTGGTCAATGGGTGCGGAAACTCACTCCCAACTCAACGGGGTGTCTGCGATGAAAGATTTAAGTCAGTGACCGCAGATAATCATATGGCCCGAACCTATGGAACTCTGCAAATCAAGTTAGAACAAGGAGAGTGAGAGAACAGAGAGGACACGACTGACAGTGACGTCTTTCTTCAGATATAGGATCAATGGAAAAACCTTGACGGTGGCCAGGAAGTCTTGCGTTGGTGCAGCCGGTTGGTCGCAGTCGAGCTGCTCCTCAAAGTCCATGTTCCAAGGAAAGAACAACGGCTTGGGGTTGAGTTTCTAGTCTACTACTACGCCTCGTGTTGGTCACGGTGACGGTGTTGCCATATTAGACACAAAGGGGGGATACCTCGGCTCGTGCCAAATCGATACGTTGTTGTTCTCAAGAAGCCAATACTTAAAACCTTGGTTCGTCTCTGTCCTTCCTTCAACTTTCCTTTCTCTCGCACGAACCATGGGATGCGCTGTTTCTCAGCCTGTAGATTTTGAGTCGGAAGTCAATCTCTTTCATTTCGAGCTCCATCGAGCGGTCGGTAAGGGTGCTTTTGGAAAGGTAAGCGGTCGTTACGACCGAGCTCCGGTGAAACGACACTTCAACTGTCACCCCCTTTACCAGGTCAGGGTAGTCGAGCACAAAAAGACGAAGCAAGTATATGCACTCAAATACATCGACAAATCGCAATGCGTTAAACAAAAGGCAGTAGCAAACACAATCCAGGAGCGTCATCTTCTGGAAGAGGTAGGTCACGCGCAGCTTGCTATCTATCTCTCTTTACACACTATTTCATCGCAGGTCGACCATCCCTTCATAGTGAATCTACGATACGCCTTCCAAGATGATGAAAATTGCTTTTTTGTTCTGGATCTTATGCTCGGAGGTGACCTTCGGTGTGAGTCATATCGTGAAGTTTCTTTATATCCCGCACTCAGACGATCCCCTCTAGTCCACCTCGAGCGCAAGGGAAATCTCTCCGAGCATATCGTACGTTTTTGGATGGCAGAACTCGCATCTGCGCTCGTGTACCTCCACAAACGGAGGATCATCCACCGGTACGCTTCGTTCCTATTTGCATTCGTATCTTTGGTGACGGATCTTCTTCAGTGATATCAAGCCCGATAATATTCTCCTCGACGCTCAAGGGCATGCGCACATCACAGACTTCAATGTTGCAATTCATTACTCAGAACGACGGTTACATACCAGCGTCGCTGGCAGCATGGCTTACATGGCTCCGGAGGTAATAGGGAGGAAGGGATATACCTGGTGTATAGACTGGTGGAGTCTCGGAATCACTGCATACGAACTTCTATTCAGTTACCGGCCATTCGATGGACGCACCGCCGAGAGGATGAGAAAGTCCATAATGAACGACACTTTAAAGTTTCCCGATGATGTCAGCCGGAAATATAGTTCGCAAGGCATCAACTTTATTCAAGGGGTAAGTGCTAGACACTTTCTATTTTAAAAGCAGTCATGAGACATGGTCCGTAGCTTCTCGAACGAACTGTCAGCCAACGCCTCGGTTGTAAGCCCCGAGGCGCGGGCTTCCAAGACATCAAAGATCACCCGTGGATGTCTGGAGTGGATTGGAACCTTTTGAGCTCTAAATCAGCCCAACCCCCATTTGTACCCGACGTCAGTGCCCCGTCAGTGAGTATCGTACGTTCACTGACTTCATTGGTACAGGCGAAAAGGGCAAACTTTGATGTTAGTCATGAACTGGACGAGTTCTTGATGGTGGAAAAGCCACTCACACACTCGAAACGAAAGGCAAATCCCAACTTAGACAAGATGAAGCCCGAGTTCAGACAACTGGAGGAAGAGTGAGTATTTGTATCTCACACAATGATTTTGTACTCATTTTCTTGAAGGTTTACTGTTTACGATTTCATGTCCTCGCAACGCAGATCATATTATCCTCACAATCAACCAGTCGTTACGGTGGCTCGCAGCTCTGAGTCACCCGAACGAGATCACCTCGCCGCGACGCAATCGCAAATGAACACTACTATTCAGCCAACTGCCACGATCGCTGAACGTACGTTAGCTGAACGCTCACTTGCTGGATCACCCGCCCCCGGAGCAACACGGGACATACCTCTTGTTGCCACCTTCTCAGGGTACCCATGAATATACTCGGACCAAGCGATTAACAACGTCCTTTGTATGAAGAACACTCGTATACACCAACTGTTGCAGTCAATCATTTGTACACTTGCTTAGAACGTTCACCTTCGTGCGTATTGTGTTCAATTTCGTGTGACTCTGCTGTACTCTACATGTAACTCATTAGTCATACCCACGATGGCATCCGTTAAATAATTCACTTTCAGCATTGTAGACAATCTGGAATTCATTCTTGTTGCCTCAACACAAAGTTCATATTTGCAGTACTACGATTTGGGCGGACGTAAGAAGCCCCCATCTGGCGGATAAACGCCAGTGGCTCTCCAGAATATCATAGTAGAACAAGGAAAAGCTCACAGCGAGACGAAGACAGATTGGATGGGCTGGTCCAAGTTCAGCAATCGCGACGTTCAAGGCATCCTTGTAAGCAGCCAAATATTTTTCAATCATGATGCCCTCCTTGCGTCTGCTGTCAACCGCGAAACTCGGACCATCCGGGCCTGTGTTGGTTAGTTACATAGAGTCACTTCCCTGGATATGCAATGGAGTAATGAATCGGTGAAATTCATTGTTCATGTGCAAGATCTAACCAACAGACATTGAGCAAGGTTTAGTTGCTGACACATTGCGGTCGGCATTCACAAGCGTAATGTTCCTGAAGTACTCGTTGTCGAACATATTCCTATTCATCTCATCAACTTCCACTGAGGAAAAGGTACCTTCCTCTTCACAATCTTGTGTATCGTATTCTCATAGTGGCCAAATTACTGACGCTGTACAGCGTTACTCTCACTTACCTCTTGCCACTGGCAACAGCGGTGACCTGAGTGATACAAGACGTGTGTGAGGTAAACCGGCTGACGTGTGCGATGAATGAAATATACTGCACTCCGAGCTGATCAAAGCGGATATGGATTCCGAGGTACAGCGCAATGTTGTTCGGTGAGGCGGTTCGATCGAGATGCCCTTCCGACCGAAGTTCCGAGTCAAGATCAGATACAACCTTTGGTTTTGCACTAAGGTATTGCTGCTCCTATGAATGAAAGAACTCGTGAGGATGGTCATTTACCACTTCAGCCATAGAGGAAGCCATACCAAAAAAAATTCAACCGCTGGATTCCTGTGCGACCCGAAGACTGTGCAATCTGTGGGCCATCTCGAACTCCAAGTGTTCTTGACCCAATTTTCCACCCCAAATGTCCCGCCTCGACAGATCCATCATTCCACCGCCAAGTGCATCCTCATAATCCCAAGTGGTTTCGCCCGCACCCTTCATATTCTTCAGCACACCCTGAAGAAAATGGTCATGGAAAAGGTCATCAAGGGGCCGTATATTGTGGTCGATGATGTGATCGAGTTTGAGGACCTTTCCAGCAATGTCATCGTAGCCAGGAACGAACGGAATGACTACATGCCCGCGCTGTCCGAACGGATGGTGAGAACTGATACTGGGTATAGATGAAAAATGCAAACGTCAGGATTGACAGCAAACTTGTAGTTATCCCATGCATCATGCAAATCGCTCCGAAGTAAAATCACATTTTGAATCGAGTCGATTTTGGTAGGCCCGCCGAGCTCTGGAAGAGTCGCAGGATCCGTGATACGACTTGGATAACCTTTGTTGACCCACTAGATATATTTAGTGTTAGTTCATTGGGAATGAAACTTTGGGATATGACGGACGTACATCAACATCATGCGCGCGTGGGAAAATGTGTGCTGCCTTGAAACGACTAAAGTCGTCCCTACTAACTGGGAGACTGGATATGAGGCAGCAAGGGTCACGGGCGCGTGTACGTTCTCGGTAGGGTGATGTCTGCAGAAAGCCATTTAATTATGTGTGCCTTGTGGGGTGCGCGACATACCCTTGAAGGGGTATTAGAGCCGGTTGGATGACGGCGACGAGACAAAACGGGCGTCAAACCAACAGGGATTGGAGTACCATCTACAATAAATTAAAACACGAATCATAAGTGGCAGTTGTTAGATACTACCTTGTCGGAGAAGGATATATGTTCCAGGGCATGGGAGTTCGCGGTTTGGGGGACAAAAAGCCCCTCGTCGCTGGGGCACACCTTCGGCGTACTCGAAAATCGCCCAATCACCTTCGGAAAAAATAACTGCGCGTACGCATCCGTAAAAGAGTTCCCAGTCAATGAGCCCGTACTGCCAAAAGCCTAGAAGAATAGAAGAGGTTAGAAAAACGTCGAAGCCTGATCCGATTCAACAGCTGACTGGACAAGGTATTGCCATCGAAATCGCGAAGGATAACGTCCCTCATGATTTCGAGAAGGATTTTGGTAAAATATCAAAGATTGAGTTGAGAGTCTCTTACAAGGACTAGTAATTTGTAAATAGCTAAAGCTATTACTGCCATAGCGAGTTTTCTAGCACACCCCTTCTAGTAACACTACTACTGTTGTGTCAAGCGCTTAATCATGATGCCGATACAGTTGAACGAGATTCCAACCATAGGTGCACTCTATCGAAGCACGATACTGCGTGCTCCTCGACCGCAATCCCTACGGTACTATCAACCTCGGATCAATACTCTGAACCAAGTATCACTTTAGTAAGTAAGAGCTTGTGGATTACTAGATGTTGCACTCGACCTGAACTGGTTTCCCCTCCACTGGAAGTAACGGAAACATCACCAAACTTGAGATAGATGCAATCGTAAACGCGGCAAATTCGACTCTGCTAGGTAAGCCTCGGGGAAGTATCAACGTTGACTTGGTTAATGAACTACCTACTTGAAGGAGGAGGAGGAGGTACGAAATTACTGTCATGTTTCTTCCTCTACCGTGACGGTCCGGCAATGCTCATGTTCTGCAGTTGATGGTGCTATCCATCGCGCCGCCGGCCCCAGTCTCTTTGAAGAATGTAGGTCGAATTAGATTGGCGAGTCTGCTACACTCCCTTCTCATGAGCGAGATTCAGGCCAGTCGCTGAATGGCTGCAAAACTGGAGACGCAAAGATAACTGGAGGATATGATCTTCCTTCGTACGTCGGCACCACTCCTTTATCCGAAGTCACCTGCACTATCGTCTGTGGGACAGAAAACATGTCATCCATACTGTCGGCCCAGTCTATTCCCCTGACCATGCCACACACTGCAAGAATTTACTCGAGTCTTGCTATAAAACGAGTTTGCACATGGCAGTCGCCAATGGCTGCGAGACCATTGTAAGTATGGAGGCTTCGCCCGTATGGACTCGGGAGTTGTGGTTAACTGGGATACAGGCCTTCCCTTGTATCTCGACAGGCGTGTATGGCTATCCCATCAGAGATGCTACCAATGTGGCACTGAAAACCGTCCGGGAAACATTGGAGAAGGAGGACGGCGAGAAGGTAGTATAACCGTATGACATCAATCGTGGCAAAGTCGACTCACTGTAAGCAGCTCAAGCGTGTAGTCTTTGTGGTTTTCAACGACAGGGACAAGGCTACCTATGAGTAAGTGGCTTTGTTTGAACCTCGTCCTATTGAGTAAAGGTGCTCCCAGGCAACTCATTCCCCTCTACTTCCCACCCACGGAAGTGGAAAATGTCGAATGAGAGAAGGATGAAAGGAGTTACATAACATAGGGTGTGACCGAATACCTTCAATGTAACTTCAACTATGCAGTCAGGTTCATTGCCTCGGCTTTCCACTGCGAAGTGTTCCTGTGACGTTAGTTCCGTCCGCCTCCGGTGAAACTATTCCAGAACGCAATAGGTCCGTGTCCTGGCAAGACTTTTTTCTAGACCCATACCCCGCAGAAACTTTTCGGTGTACTTCCAAACCAGTGGTCAACGAATTGTTCATATGAGCTATTCCCTCCGACTTGTCTTCGTTGAAAGGTCGCCTTCGGGCCCGAGTACCAAGTCGTCGACTGAGGTGACTCACTCAGGGACGGAATACCGCTCGCTCTTCTCTGACTGGTAACGTATCTTGGAGGCTTCCGTTGGGTTTTCAGGCGAGAGTTTGGTGATGATCCGAGGGACGCAAGACTTACCTTTGCGCGTAGAGTGTCCCGGCGGGTTTGCTTTGATATGTATCCAGTTCTTACCCTACAGCCCGGTATGTGGGATTAAGTTTCAGCCATTGGAAAAGCTTACCCGCTAGCAGCATTGGTTACTCGAAATGAACCGGGACAACGAAGCTGGTGAAGTTGTCTACAAGCTTCATGGTATCGATGCTCCAGAAGCCAAAACTGCAGCGGATAAGGAGTCTACTGAGATGCGTGATCAAATGAAGGCCGATGCCTGGTGAGAACTGATAGGTATAGATGAAAAATGCAAACGTCAGGATTGACAGCAAACTTGTAGTTATCCCATGCATCATGCAAATCGCTCCGAAGTAAAATCACATTTTGAATCGAGTCGATTTTGGCAGGCCCGCCGAGCCCTGGAAGAGTCGCAGGATCCGTAATACGACTTGGATAGCCTTTGTTGACCCACTGGATATATTTAGTGTTAGTTCATTGGGATATGACGGACGTACATCAACGTCATGCGCGCGTGGGAAAATGTGTGCTGCCTTGAAACGACTAAAGTCGTCCCTACTTACTGGGAGACTGGATATGAGGCAGCAAGGGTCACGGGCGCGTGTACGTTCTCGGTAGGGTGATGTCTGCAGAAAGCCATTTAATTATGTGCACCTTGTGGGAGCGCGCGACATACCCAGCTTAAAGGGGTAGTATTAGAGACGGTTGGATGACGACGACGAGACAAAACGGGCGTCAGACCAACAGAGATTGGAGTACCATCTACAATCAATTATATGAACAAACACGAATCATAAGTGGCAGTTGTTAGATACCTTGTCGGAGGAGGATATATGTTCCAGGGCATGGGAGTTCGCGGTTTGGGGGACAATGAGCCCCTCGTCGCTGGGGCACACCTTCGGCGTACTCGAAAATCGCCCAATCACCCTCGGAAAAAATAACTGCGCGCACGCATCCGTAAAAAAGTTCCCAATCAATGAGCCCGTACTACCAAAAGCCTAGAAGAATAGAAGAGGTTAGAAGAACGTCGAAGCCTGATCCGATTCAACAGCTGACTGGACAAGGTATTGCCATCGAAATCGCGAAGGATAACGTCCCCCATGATTTCGAGAAAAGATTTTGGTAAAATAACAAGGATTGAGTTGAGCGTCTCTTACAAGGACTAATATACAGTGGTAAATAATTTGTAAATAGCTAAAGCCTACTACTGCCATAGCGAGTTTTCTAGCACACCCTTTCCTTCTAGTAACACTCAGACTGTTGTGTCAAGCGCTTAATCAACGATGCCAATACAGTTGAACGAGATTCCAACCATAGGTGCACTCTATCGAAGCACGATCCTGCACGATCCTCCGCAATCGCACTATCCACCTCTGATCAATACTCTGAACCAAGTATCACTTTGGTAAGTAAGAGCTTGCGGACTAGATGATGCACTCGACCTGAACTGGTTTCTCCTCCACTGGAAGTAACGGAAACATCACCGGACTTGAGATAGATGCAATCGTAAACGCGACAGATTCGGCTCTGCGAGGTAAGCCTTGGGGAAGTATCAACTTTGACTTGGTTAATGAACTAGTACCTACTTGAAGGAAGAGGAGCAGGTACGAAATTACTGTCATGTTTCTTCCACTACGGTCCGGAAACGCTCGTGTTCTGCAGTTGATGGTGCTATCCATCGCGCCGCCGGCCCCAGACTCTTTGAAGAATGTAGGTCGAGTTGGATTGGCGAGACTTCCTCACTCCCTTCTCATGAGCGAGATTCAGGTCAGACGCTGAATGGCTGCAAAACTGGAGACGCAAAGATAACTGGAGGATATAATCTTCCTGCGTACGTCGGCGCCACTCCTTTATCTGAAGTCATCTTATCGTCTGTGGGACAGAAAACATGTCATCCATACTGTCGGCCCAGTCTATTCCCCTGACCATGCCACACAGTGCGAGAATTTACTCGAGTCTTGCTATAAAACGAGTTTGCACGTTGCAGTCGCCAATGGCTGCGAGACCATTGTAAGTATGGAGGCTTCGCCCGTATGGACTCGGGAGTTGTGGTTAAATGAAATACAGGCCTTCCCTTGTATCTCGACAGGCGTGTACGGCTATCCCATCAGAGATGCTACCCATGTGGCACTGAAAACCGTCCGGGAAATACTGGAGAAGGAGGACGGCGAGAAGGTAATATAACCGTATGTCATCAATCGTGGCAAAGTCGACTTACTGTAAGCAGCTCAAGCGTGTAGTCTTTGTAATTCTCAACTACATTGACAGGCTTACCTATGAGTAAGTGGCTTTGTTTGAATTTCGTCCTATTGAGTAAAGGTGCCCCCAGGCAACTCATTCCCCTCTACTTCCCACCCACGGAAGTGGAAAACGTCTAATGAGAGAAGGATGAAAGGAGTACATAAGGTTGTGATCGAATACCTACAATGTAACTTTAACTGTGCAGTCGGGTTCATCGCCGCGGCTTTCCACCGCGAAGTGTTCCTGTGAGTTCCGTCCATTCCAGAACGTAACCCGTTCCTGGCAAGACTTTGTTCTAGACCCATGCCCCGCAGAAAAAAAGGTTCATATTTTCGGTGTACTTCCAAAACAATGGTCAACGGATTGTTCATATGAGCTATTCCCCTCCGACTTGTCTTCACTGAAAGAGACACATGGTCGCCTTCGGGCCCGAGTAACGAGTCGCTGACTGAGATGACTCACTCAGGAACGGAATACCGCTCGCTCTTTTCTGACTTATCTTGGAGGCTTCTGGTGGGTTTTCAGGCGAGAGTTTGACGATGATCCGAGGGACGCAAGACTTACCTTTGCGCGTAGATCGTCCCGGCGGGTTCGCCTTCGATACTAGGTATCCAGTTCTTACCCTACAGCCCGGTATGTGGGATTAAATTTCAGTCATTGGAAAAGCTTACCCGCTAGCAGCGTTGGTTACTCGAAATGAATGACAACGAGGCTCGTGAAGTTGTCTACAAGTTTCATGGTATCGATACCCCAGAAGCCAAAACTGCAGCGGATAAGGAGTCTACTGAGATGCGTGATCAAATCAAGGCCGATGCCCTCGTCCGAAGTCGAAATGTTAGCCATGGGCCTGTGGGCTACTCCCGCAATGCTGCGAAGGACACTGGTTGCTGTCGGTGTACAAGTTTTGGGACAATTTACGGGAATCAATGGTGGAACGTTCCAATGGTTGTCTGCTGCATGACAAGCCATCAACTATCATGGTCCACAGATTTACGAAGCATTGGGGTTTACTTCAAGCCAATCGTTCAAGGGATCTATGGAGCGGTCAGCCCCATTGCGAACCTCTTGTACGTATCATCAACTCAACCTTTCATTACTATCACAAAGGAACTTGATTAGTTTGATCACATTTATCCTGGATTGGATAGGCCGCAAGAAACCCCTGATAGTCGGTGCCGGATCCTTCGTATAGTATCTTGGCCGCATTGATCGCATTATTCCCTCCCGGTGAATTTGTCTGCTCAAAAAGCTGCCATCGCGCCAATTTTTTGACGAGCATCATGTTATCGCTAAGTTTTGGGCCTGTCAGCTGGGTACTCGCCTCGAAGGTCAACTGAACCAAGTTCCAGGCTTGCACCGCAGTTTGTGCTGACCGAGCGTATCACATGTTATCAGGTATTTCCTACCCGGGTGACGCGGTCCATTGGCACGAGCGTGGCTACGTGCGCAAACTGGCTGATCAACGTACTCATTTCCGAAACGTCGCCGATTGGACTGGCCAATGTCGGTTGTGGATTTAACCTGCTCTTTGTTTTTCTGAACGCAGTGGACTTGCGATTTTCTTCCCCGAAACAAAAGGGAAGTCCCTCCAGCGCTTTCTTGGATATGTATTGTGTTGACCCCGGCCACTCGCAAAAAAAAAGGTAACTCCCTGGAGGAGATGGCAGACATTTTTGTGGATGAAGTCGATGCGAAGCAGGTACTTGGAGAGTACATCGAACACGAGGTGATGGCAATTCACGTCAGTTGATTAGTTAGTTAAGGAGTATCACAGCATACACGGCTTTTATGTAAAAGATTCATTAACTGATATTTGCTGCTGTGAAGCTGTGAATGACAGGTCTAACAGCGACCATCATGATGCCGCTATGAGCGTGTCAAGATCAGATCCTTGCGTTAGGAGCGTAAGGAACTTTTTTTCCCTAGTTCCGAAGCGCCCCTTGGTGGGCGGTGCTGTAGAGAAGCAGGCCTTACTACATAGCTAAAGTTTGTACATCAGGGTGGAGTGAACAAATAAATCACTCGGAGGCCCATCTGCCACATGAAAGTTGCACTGTCTGATCATTGCTGAACGTTGTTGATCATACATTCGACGATGTTGAGACGGAATTGATGGCCTGATTCGTAACTTTACCTCGGACCGGCCCCAGTGCCGCTACAAGTATACTGTGCACAAAACAGCCTCGTCTCGAGGCTTTGTCACGTCAAACTAGACCTCTGCGCAGCATCTGCGTGATAGACGGCATGTACACCCTCACAATGTTACCCGTCGAGGTATGTATGCAAGATCCTATCGACAAGAAAAACCCTGATCCCACGTCTACTAGTTACTGTACGAAATCCAACTCTTTGCAACGTCCCATACGCTCCCTCAGACATGCAACACGCTTCACCGCATTCTCGCATCCACCCCGCCATCTTACCGTGCCCACTACCTCATCGCATGCACCGACGCATCCCGCATCCCCGAGGACGTCGTCCTCACCAAAATGCTGCGCTATCCGATATGCACGCAAGTCGTCCTCGAAGCTTATTTCCGACGGAGAGATCCTTGCACAGAACCGCGATCAGCGCCAGAACTGCCGAGGCGACTGTTTCGCGCGCTCGCCGCCCCCCCATTGACATCTGGATCCGAGTCGATCGGGGCGTGGTCTGACCGAGACCCGCCACTGCCTCTTCTCCGGTATCTATATGCGTGTCCTCACATGTGCCCTCCGAATGTCAATTCGCACGATGGGTATGCTTTGACCAAGGCTGTCCAAGTCGGGTTTGTCCCCCTCGTACGGTTCTTGTTGGATCATGGTGCGATACCGACTTGCAAGAGTAACCTTCCCATCATCATCGCCATCCATCGCAAGAATCTTGGTCTAGTCAGAATGCTTGTGGAAAGGATGGATACGGGAACGTCCAAAGGCAAGGGCGATAAGAAACGACGAAAACTGGAGGACAGAGTTGTAGTTACTCCGGAGATGCTGTTAGCGGCCGTAAAGTGCAGAGCGCAGGATATCGTCGAGTACTTTACGAGAGAAAAGGGATGTATACCTGACATGCAAACATTGCTGTTAATGAGATGAGTTACCGGAATGAATTGTTCTAGGGTAATCCGAGGGAATACAGCAAGGACTACACGAAAATGAAGACAAGACGATGCATCAATATACATTGCAGTAATTTGCTAATGTCACATCTATGCATGCATGCACATTCCAGTAAAACAAAGTAGAGGAAAATAAGATCGCATGGAACAGTATATGCTCGAATGACAAGAGGAATACCTATGAAGGAATGAGATCTAGGAGGAATCTAGAGCAATGGAGTCTTACAAGAGCAATGGAACCTTGGTACATGTCGAGGATTAAATATCATCAATATCAACCTCCCCTTCGTCGCCGAACTCGAATGTGCATTCACCGTCCTCTTCAGGGAATGTATCTGTCTCGTTGATTTTGGCGCTTTCTGGAAGCTCGCCATACGCTTTCACTAGAGATCAAGTCAGCGACAGATATCGACAATATCAACAAGATGACTCGCAATTTCTAGCTTCGTCGGCGGTGTACTTGACGATGACGTCTGCTTTATCGTCTTGAAAATCACGAAGCGAAAGCAACACGATGTCTCCCTGATTGATCCAGACCTAGAACATTCATTGGATCGTTGAGAATGGCAAAGAAACCAGTCAAGTTCACGTGCATACCTTCTTTCGCATTTTCCCTCTGATGTGGGCTAATCGCTTGTGACCATCAAAGCACTGGGCTTCCAGACGCCCATTGCCGAGCATTTTCGTGACTTGGGCATACTCCTGGCCATCTTCGCGAAAGACAAGCTCACGCTTGTCGTCCTCGTTTTCGTTCTTTCCACGTCTGCGGTTCTTTCCACCCTGTGGAACTAAGTGAGCGAGAAGGCGAGCAAGGGCACAGCAGACGAACGAACCTTGCCCTTGTTCTGCGCACGCGATGGCAATGAGTTCCAGACGATAAACGGTACTAAAGAGTTGTGAAGATGTACGCACCTTTGGCATTCTGAGTCTGTCTACGAATTAGTGGGTGATGAGGTCGTCGACGTTTGCAGCTAACAGTTGGGGAGTCGCCAATGTGTGATTAAATCAGGATCCGGCACTCACGTGTGGCGGTGCATCTGAGTAAGCATATAAGGAGTCACCGGGTCACCACCATTTCGCCGGACGAAAGGTACATATGCCCGCAAAGGGTGGTAAAAGGACTGAAGTAGTGAATTCAAGTTCGAAGGCTACCTATGCATGCAGCCTACTCTCACAGTGATTTCTCCATTATTCTTACAGGCTGATGAGTCTGCGGTGTCATGTCATTCAACATTCTTGAAGCTTCCGCAGCGAGTCGAACTGTTTACGAGCTAGGAACTGCTGCTGGCCCCCAATCTACTGTGAGCATCACCAAGGCTGTGGCCGATTCTGCACAGGATCCACAAGCCTATAGGGGAGGACACGATTCCCAGCGAATTATGTGATTTCCCAGGAAGAAAAGAACTTTGCCCCAGGAACGCAGCCAGGAACCAAGCGACTGACAGTGTCAGTGGTATTTTCGATGGCCTGATGAGTCTTAATCCTGCATGGGTGTTGACCCGCGCCACCGTTTCTCCACGTCGGAACAGGTCTCCACGTCGGAACAGGTCTCCACGTCGGAACAGGAGCGTCAGTGGCGCGCAACGGGGAGCCCCGGGGATGTCGATGATTTCCCAGCAAGACACACGTGCCAAGCTAAAACAGACGGAACGTGCTACATGTTATAAAGGTAAAGGATTAACGGGTACAGTGTGATGCGCGATGATGCAGTGTGTGATTGACCAAGGTCATGGGTCAGATGTTGGGGTAGGAGGATACATCCGTTTTAAATGCCTATATTTGCGTAGAGAGTACAGGGCCAAGGTTTCTGACGAGAATGAGGGTGCAGATTGTAGGGTACCACACGACATACCATTCTTGATGTATTCTCCAAATTCGAGTGCTCTCTCTCTCTCTGTCTCATCTTTCAGATGTCGATTCTCTGTGTGTAGGGGGAGCGAGCGGATGACCGTCATCATTCGTAGCGTGCAAGTCTGTGAGAAGGACTCACTTTCATAGAGTTTTCTTAGCTTTGCATGGAAGTCGTAGCTGAACGAAAATAGGATTCAGCATACCACGGACAAGCGAGGTGACTCACGAAGGGTCGTAGTCCCGTCCGAGACGATGTAGTTCTTTATACAGGGCCAAGGCCCGCAAGCGTTGAGAGGCTGGGGTCGTCATGGAAAGAGATCCGAATTTGTTCGGAGATGGAGCGATGAGTCCGCTCCGAGTCGGACTCTCTACATTCAGAGGTACAACTTACTTAGAGGTGTGATTCCCTTCGTCGTGCGATGATTCAAACAGTTCTAATTATACAATGGCCACCATGTGCACCTGACAGGATGCAATTCAGTCATAATGGATCCGGGATCAAACGTTTGTCGAACGTGCAAGGTACGGGAATTCACTTATAATCTCATCCTAGCCTATATGCCGCATACCGCCCACGTATCCCCCTTCCATCCGTCCAAGGGCACTCCGTCATGTCCAACCAAGTTGAGCAGCTCTCCGAGCACGACTCGTACCCTGAAAAGCCCCGTGGACCGCCCAACCTCACCGTTCTCAACGAGCGTCGTCGTGCTGCACTTGCAGAGATTGACAATGCCCCCTTCTCGTACGCTCTTTCCCTTGTATCTCCGATCCGTCTCACCACATTCTTTCCTCTACAGTTGGTTCCACGTAAAGGTCTGCTTGGTGGCTGGTGTCGGCTTCTTCACCGATGCGTGAGCTCAGCTCTCTCATCCCCGTAGCATCATCGTGTGACCGTCCCCTAGCTATGACATTTTCGCTATTAGCATTGCTGCCACCATGCTTAACTATGTCTACGGCGGTAGCAAAGGTATATCGCTCATCCTGTCACCTTATCCATTTCCCCTCATCCGATCCGTCTAGTTGCCCTCTCCACTTGGCAGTCCACAGGCATCAAGGCTGCCACCCCCGTCGGAAACTTGTTCGGTCAGCTCATCTTTGGTTGGCTTGCCGATGTCGTCGGTCGTAAGCGCATGTGTAAGTAGACTACCTTCCATCGTCCCTCCCCATCACCCTAATATCTCGCTATCTAGATGGTATTGAGCTCATGATCATGATCATCGCCACCTTTGGGCAGGCTCTTTCTGGTCAAGCACCCGCTGTTGGCATCATCGGTGTCCTCATCGTCTGGCGCTTCATTGTCAGTTCTTCCACTGCCTTCAATCTACCCACGCTTGCTCATCACTGCCCCATCAGATGGGCGTCGGAATCGGTGGTGATTACCCATTGAGTGCCATCATTTCATCCGAGTTTGCAGCCACCCGCTCTCGTGGTCGTCTTATGACCGCTGTGTTTGCCTTCCAAGGATGGGGTCAACTCGGTATGATCATTATCCAAATAAATTACTTGTTCTCACGAATCCTTCCTCAGCTTCCTCTATTGTCGGTATCGTCGTCGTCGCTGCGTACAAGGATGCTATCCTCGATTCTACCTTCCCTTGTGCTGTCCCCGTCGACCACACTTGGCGTCTTCTCATTGGTCTTGGATGCGTTCCTGGTGTCATCGCACTTTACTTCCGTCTCACCATCCCCGAGACTCCTCGTTTCACTATGGATGTTGAACGCAATATTGAGCAGGCCGCACTCGACATCGACAACGTTCTCACCACCGGAAGGTACATCGAGGATGACGACGCAGTTGTTTCCCAGCGTGTCAAGGCACCCCGCGCGAGCCGTGCAGACTTTCTTGCTCACTTCTCCAAGTGGGAAAACGGAAAAGTTCTCCTTGGCACGGCCTACTCTTGGTTCGCACTTGATGTTAGTTGAACACACTTATCGCCTATCCGTCCTAACACATCTCTAGATCGCCTTTTATGGTCTCGGTCTCAATAGCTCTGTCATCTTGACTGCCATTAATTTCGGTGGTATCAGCAAAGGAACTACACCCGAGTCTGTCTACAAGAATCTTTACAATGTCTGCGTCGGAAACCTTATTCTCTCCATTGCCGGTCTTATTCCTGGATATTGGGTTTCCTTTTTATTCATCGATTCCTGGGGTCGCAAGCCCATTCAACTCATGGGTTTCTCTGTCCTTACCATCCTCTTCATCACTATGGGTATGTCGCCAGTCAGGTTTCTACCGTCAGCGCTCATGTTTTTTTTCTCAAGGCTTCGCTTACGACAAGCTTAATGCCTCGACAGCCGGCAGAAATGCTTTCGTCTTCCTCTATTGCCTTACCAATTTCTTCCAGAACTTTGGTCCTAACACAACGACCTTTGTCGTCCCTGGAGAAGCCTTCCCTACCCGCTACCGTTCGACCGCACACGGTATTTCCGCAGCAAGCGGTAAGCTTGGTGCCGTAGTTGCGCAACTGGGCTTTGGCCAGTTGATCAACATTGGCGGCACGAACCGATTCATTCAACACATGTGAGGATCGTCTCTGTCATAAGTTCGAATACCATCTAAACAATTATCTCCGTATAGTATGGAAATATTTGCCTTCTTCATGCTGACGGGGATCTTCTCCACGTTACTTATTCCCGAGACCAAGCAAAAGACCCTCGAAGATCTCTCCAACGAAAACCAGGAAACATACATCACTGGTACTGTCACTGCATAGACGGCGGAGAGCCCTGCCGTATCGGACTGGTGCATCGTTGAATGGGATGGTGGTCCCATTAACTGTGCTCGAAAATCGTTTAAATACTTGTATTATGCAATACTGTTTTTCAGTGGACCCTTGCTTGAGTAGTACTTCGCCGCAAGTATACCCTGCCAGATCTGGAATTATTTGAGTACGAGTACTAATCAATTTCCTATCATAAATCAAATCGTACAACGCTGTTGAAAAGATAAACAAGAAGTCACGTACGGTATGCGACCACGGTGAACGAAAATAAGATGGTGAAAACACGTTGTCCACGATATTTTATTACAACGGGAAGTCGAAGCATAGTGCTCAGACTCGTAAGTACACTGGTGTTCTTTGTGCCTACGAAAACTTTGATTTCTTTTTCTGGCGATCATCAATCAGCTGTCGCTAGCGTCAAGGCAAGCAGAGATGCACCCACGTATGCGACGGCATCAAAATCATACTTGATGCCCACCTCTGCCAATTTGCGTTTGCGTTCCTCCTGACGTTTCATCAGCCGTTTTTCTGCCCTCTGGATGCTCTCCTCCGTGCGAGGCTGGGTGTTGGCAAACGTCAGCCCGACCCGCTTATCAATCGATACATTCGTGTTCACCTTGTTGTGCTGCACCCGGGCAATTCGATCCCGGGGTACCGGTCTCCATTTTCGATTTGCACCCACCCAGAGCTGTGGATGGACCTCGTCCTTGGGTATGACGTTGCACTTGAGTATATGCCCCACGAGCAAATAGTTGTCCATCGTCTCTGCAACGATCTGCGCGACAGAGGACGAGTCAAACTCGAGGAATGCATAATGTTTCGACTTTCCGGTCTAAAATGAGACGCGTTTTTATGAGTAGGACGAAAGGAGGACGAACGCCCCCCCCCACCTTTTTGTTCCGGGATACACGTAATCGCAGCACCTCGCCGAATTGCGAAAAGTAGGCCCGGAGTTGGTCTTCGTAAAAGCCGTGCGGTAGACGACTGACCGAAATGACACCCTTGTCGTGTTTCTGTCGTGTGTCAATGATGCGCGTATAAGAGGCGGTCGAGATGCTATGGAGAGACGTACTTGTTGCCGTTGGGCCCGTTCTAGTTTTTTTTGTACTGTTGCATCGTCTTTGGCCACTGTGGGCAGTTTTCCGACGTCGATTGCATCGTCTTGGATGACTTCCTCGTCGGAAGAGTCGTCGTCATCAGTAGAGAAACCGTACAAGTGGTCCTCGTCGCTCATTTTTGTTTCCAAGGTTAGGGATCTAGATATTGGTGGTCTTGGATAACAAATCACAACAACGTCCAGTGTTCACAAGTACTACTACTACAAGCCAAGTTCGACTCGGGATGGTCCCCAAATTCGCCAATCCGCATTCGCTAGTGCAAGACGTTGAAAAAACTACACGCTCAGACATCGCCAAACGAGCCTGGTCTATTCCCAGTGTTCGTGACGAGGATATGCACGCCCTCAAACGCGACTTGGACGCCTCGCTTCGAGACACATGGGCAAATACCCTCGCAAAAACATCCCATCTACCGAGAAGAAAAAAACCTCGGAATACATCGGACAGTTGTGACACCGAGAATGAACAGATCGGTAAGGACCATATGCACCGTGGAGCGTCGGTTTCCAATCGTCCCATAGTATTCCGCCTCTTGTCAACCATGAAACAGCCGCAACACATATCTCTAGACCCAAAACCACCACCTCTGCCCGTGTATGTGAATGCGTCTCTTTGAGCGCGACAAGGCGTTTCATGTTACCTCTCCAGATCAAGACCACCCAACTGCGAGGACGACGAGACAGAAGCTGAAACGCGACGGATACGCTCGTTGTCCGTCGCAGTAGAATTTGAACGTCTAGGTGGAGCTGCCGTTTTGACAAGACAGGTCGATATCAAGGTTTGTTATCGATCGGCATCGTGGAACGTGTACGGACTCTGCTCACCCGTCCTTTTCCGAAGCCTGTCATCGTCGGAGCCAAAGTGCCACTCACCGACACGTCGCGCGCCGGACCTCTACCCCCTTTGCTAGTCACGGAAGAGGCTCGTGCAAGGAGGTCCGTTCGGCGCCGAGGTCCGCAGGCGCGTCAAGGTTGTGCGGCGTCACCGCACGTGCCCCGGCCATCTTGCGTTGTCCTGCCTGTGACATCCGACCCCAGCCAGAGGGAATTGTCAAGCAAGAGCTATCGAAAGCCCGTCAGAGAGAGATCTCCCCCTGCTTATTGGAGACCGTCGCCTGGTCTGCGAGGAGCGTGTTTGGGATATGCGTTGGGCTATCCGTCCAGCTGGGCTCCTAACCAGCTATACGTACGGGATACGATGAAAAGAGGGGTCGAATCCACCTTGCCATGTCATGCTGTGCCTAGTTAGAGTGACTCATCACGTCTTCCAATACAGTACCACCATCGTCATGTCTGGCGCACACACACTCCCCAACCTTCCTTACAGCAACAATGCGCTCGAGCCATACATCATCGGAGAGATCATGAGATTGCATCACGACAAGCACCACAAAGCGTACATCGATGCGCTCAACGCTGCGGAGAACAACTATGCCAGGGCCACTACCCCTAAAGAGCGCATCGCCCTCCAGTCTGCCATTCGCTTCAACGGCGGTGGCCACATCAACCACTCCCTCTTTTGGAAGAACCTCACACCTGCCCCAGACGGCACGCACGTCAAGAGCAATGGCGGTATTCTCAAGGATGGCCCCTTGAAAGACGCCATTAAGCGTGACTTTGGCTCCTTGGAGGACTTTATCAAGGAATTCAACTCCACCACCACGGCTATTCAAGGCTCTGGTTGGGGTTGGCTGGTATGTTTTTTTTCGCAGCGATGTGGTCGCTTTCCTTTCACACCCCTTTGTAGGCATGGAACCCCAAGACAAAGGTCCTCGAGGTTGTCACCACACCCAATCAGGACCCTGTCCTTACTCATGTGCCGATTATTGGTGTCGATGTTTGGGAG
>JBBPTD010000458.1:0-25901 GCA_038093895.1 Boletus aff. mottiae
CAAGGAGTGTATCACCTGCCGTGTACGAGTAGAACCACGTGGAGTATTGCATGATATCAACGATTAACCTCGTGTTTGCCTTCGCACCAGCGCCAAGTCATCTCACATCCCAAATTTCCAACCGAGACCGTAATCCGAAACGAATGATCGCGAGAGTCGCTGTCGCCGATCAGCGGATTGGTTTGGTCTTGACCAGTCAGGACACTCGACTACAGTCGGTTAGTAGCTAACCGTCTACCTGATTCAGATATCAACATCATGAACGCTTGAAACGATCTAGCGCAGATGGTTTCTTGGATTCCATCTCCCCCTTTTCGATCGCTTTCGCAACCTGTCTCTCTTGCCTCTGCTTCTCCAACTTGGCACGAATAGCCACCTACAAACCAACACGCCTCAGTCCACACGAAAGAAAAGGGAGAGAGACGATACGAACCGCAGTAGGGTCGATGACGTTTTTGCGCTGCTTCCTCAAATACCTGACCGTGCACATTACCATAAACGCGAGCTCCCGACAATCGGTAAGCGTGTGACGCACCGTTTCAAACTCTTTCCCTTGCCGCGCATCTTCCTCTTTTCCCGCTCTGCCTTCGGATTTTTCTTCTTCCCACCGTCGTCTTCGGTGCCGGCGTCAGCATCGAGCTCCGTCTCGTCCGCTTTGCCCTGTACACGTAATCGCTCCAGACGCGGAAGTCTTGCAAATGGAATATCCAGCTTGTCATGCACCGCCGTCGTCAATCTTGTCGGCGGTGCCAGCGACCCCACAAAGTCTGGATCGAGCGCAATCATGTCTGGTCGAATCTGAGCGCGAGTCCGAGTTAGCGCGTGCTCACATGACAATTAGTGACGGGCACAGACCTTGTCCAAGAGACCCTTGACTTCGCGTTCTTGTCGTCTCTTTTTGTTTTCAAACGGATCGGCTTCGTTGCTGTCAAAGTTGGGCTCGCCAGATCTCGGCACGAGAAGGCTCGAAAGACCCGCATTGTGCCCGACGACAAGGATATCCTGGAACGGACAAAACCGTACCGAAGTGAGCGGCCGGTGGGGAATCGCATGTGTGAGGTAAAGCGGCGGAGCAGCCTTGGCAGCAAACGGCGTTTGTATCGACGGTTTCGTATACACCTAGAAACCATGAGCCGTCACACATCTCGTACGAGCAACGACACAAACGATACGCACGTTGACGCTACCACCGGTTGCAACCGCCAACGCACCCTTGGCACTCCACTCGAGCTCCGCACCACCACCCCTCGTCGTCCACTCCCTCACCGCACCCTTCCAATTCCGGCAATCCCAGACCTTGACGGTGCCGTCTGCACCGGAAGACGCCATATAACGCCCCCCAGTACTCGGATCGACGCTAAGACTGACGACGGGGCCAAGATGGGTGAGGAGTTGCACGGCAGGATGAGGGAGATTCGGCGTCCACAACGACACGACGCCATTTTGGTGGCCGAGATGGATGATGGCGTTGTGTCGATTTTGGGTCATGGTACGGCACGCGCCTGCTTTCGTCCGGTGTTCGGCGACGATCGCACCGGTGGACGTGTCTTGGTATTTTAGGTACCCAGGGTTTCCCTGTCAAGTAAGGACGTTGGACGAGAATGGGGAAGACGACCAGCACACGCACGACGGTCGCGAGCAACCAATGATACGGCAGAAACTCGAGTCGAGTCGGCTCAATGTGTGATTTGAGTCTGTGTAATTCGACGCCGTTGCGATCGTAGATGAAGACATATTTCTTTTGTGCGACCGCAAAAAAGGATTGATCTTGTAGGAACCTGGGCGGCCATTCAGCCCAACACGGGCCATGACAGAAGGAGAGAGTCACGCACGTAATATCCCGACACGTCTCTTGCAGCTGCAGCTCTGCATGGATGGTCCCCGTCTGCCAATCAAACGTAGCGATATGGCCGGTACTCCCAACGATCGCCAAGTGTCTTTCCAGCAGTCAGTCAGTCAGTCACAATCATCAGATCAACGTCCCCACCACCACGCACCTGCCATTCCTTGAATACCGCGACCGATACGGTCCCCCGTCCAACCGCCATTCCTGACGCCCCTTGGCCCCCTCCATCCCAGCACCCTTCACGATCTCGTCCTGTCCCACCCGCCACGTCCGTTCCATCTCGTTGTCGGCCGTCATCCACCCTGGTTCTCCCACCAGGAGCATCTCCGCATCCTCGATGAGCGTCTTGGACCGCGCCGCATGCGCCGCCTGGCGGTCGAGGTGCGTACGCAACTTGCGGTCTTGGATGTGCCCGTGTTTCGGGAGGTTGGAGGGGGGAGGCGAATGAGGACGGAGGGATCGGGGGAGGGACGTGTGTGGTGTGATGGAGGCGAGGGTTTTGTCAGACGATGAACCTGCATGTGGTTTGGACTTGGTAGAGGCATTTTTGCGGGTATCCGAATTTTTCGGTTGTTTGTTGTGTTTCTTTTTCTTTGACAGCGGTTGAATCGCGTCCGCTTTGGCAAACAGCGAGTCCATGGCCGAGCTTGGTGGAGTAGTGGAAGGTCTCGAATCCCAATTCGGGTTGTTTGGCAAAGGCTTTAGAAATAAACAACCTTCATCGATAGGAGACCGCCAAAGAACGTTATTGACACACGCATACACCGTTGGCAGGGATAAGTACTAGTAAAGAGAGGATATCACAGCTATGTAGGTATGGCATTGTCAACGAGAAGCGTCTGTTTAACAAGGCAGCGTCTCCAACGGCGCAAAATGACCAGAAAGCAAACGAGCGTCCGTAACCCTCCGTATAAAAAAGGAAAGAAAAAGCAAAATTACTGTCCGTCCAAGTTCTGTTCTACAGCTGCGTGCCAGTGCTACTTCTTCCAATTGCCTCTGAATTATAGGGATCGTAATGCGGTCGCCCCTCATCTCTATAAGGTGATTGAAGGCTAACGCTGCTTGCGTTCCATGCCATACTCGGGTTATCCTGTTGCAATGGCACGAATGCACTCGAGTTGGAGTTACGTGGATCGTTGGCATATCTGCTCGACGTGGTAGTGCCACTCGTGGTAAAGCCAGCGCGTGTCGCACCCATAGCATACGCAGCCGATGGGTGTTGGCGAACTGCAGCACGCCGCCGGCGGGCGGCAACAATACCAACGAACGCACCAATGATCCCAACGGCCGCAACCACGCCGATCACGACACCAACGATGGCCCCAGTCCTTGAAGCCGATCTGCCACTGGATTGGCTTCCTTGACCGGTACCTTGTGCAGCAGCGTTTTCAACGCTCGCCGGGAGATCGCTGACAGTACTGGTGGGTTGTGTCCCGATCTGACCATTGCCGACGATCACCAGAGTGCCATTGCTAGGGATTCCATTGATGACGACGAACATGAGGCAGGGCCCAGGGGTGAGGAGGTTTGGGTTGGGAGGGACTTGAGCCACATGCACAACATAAGAGCCATCGCTGTTGACGGTGTAGGTATTATTCAGCTGTAAGAAACGCTGGCCCATGTTCATCGCATGGGTTGTAAAGCCGCCACGGGTAAGTACGACAGTGGTATTAGCAGCTGCAGCGTTTGCGGAACCAGCGTACGAGCTGGGGGAAATAGTGAGGTTAAAGTAGGAACCGCCGTAAGTGAGGTTGGAAGGCATGCCCGTCGGCTTCGGGCGGACGGAGGCGGAAAAGTATGAGGGGTAGAAGATCTCGGCGGTGTAAGTGGTGGGAAAGACGGTGGTCAGGTTGACGTCGATGTTGGGATTGGAACCAGCAATGAGGACGGACGCATCGGGGAGGAGGATGGCACTAGAATGGTACAAACGAGCGATGCTTGATGACCCAAGACCGGTATTCGACCAGCGACTGCCGGTTGGCATATTAGGGTTGTAAATCGCAGGAGTACCAACAGGGCCAGAAGCAAGAGATTCGCCATAAGGCATGAGAGCAAGAGAGGGTGTCATTCCAGTCATCTGAGCATATCCAGCAGTACCGTTGCGACCTCCGTTTACCACCAGCAGAGTGCCATCTGGGAGAATGATAAACTGGCCCATGGTACGACCATCGAGCATATCATCATCTTGCACATAAACAGGAGCTGAACCATCTTGAGGTTCGGGAGTGAGGCGCTGGCAGTCTGCGGAAGCAGGGTAGGTCCAAGTGTTGTAGTACGGGGATGAGTAATTGCCCCAATACTCGTCGGGCATATCAGAGCCGCCACAGAAAATGACAGATGGAGTGTAATTGTTGGCCGGGGTCAAGGGTAACATGGCAACAGCACCGGACGCAGGGTATACGCGCGCGACGCCCCCCGGCATATCGGGGAGAAGCGTTTCGGTGTTGGTGTCAGGATCCCAGAGAACTAGAATGTGTAAGTCAATCAAACGATTGGAACCGAGTTGATCGTCACATACTGGTGGAAATGTTGGCTTGGATGAGCATTTTGCCAGACGGCATGAGATATGTGTGGGCGTAAGAGTTGAGACCCGAAGTGTTTATCATGAATTGCATGACGGTAGCTTCCCCCCTCGAAGGGTAAAACTCGTAGGTAGGTTCGGCAGCGCCTCCCTCGTACGCTGGATCTGTGTTGGGGGTGTTCCGGTTGATGTAGCCACCGTTGACGAAACCACCTATGATGGCGACAGTTCCATCTCCGAGCGCTTCTGCCGCGGAATACCAGCGCTGCTTTTGCATGGAAAGAATCGTTACGTTGTCGAACCATTGACATTGGGAGGATGCGAAATCGTCAGCGTCGGTACATGGGTTGAGGATACGGATGGATTTGGTTCCGTCGTAGTCTTCGTAGGTAGGGTCGTACGCGCCTGATCCCGCTTTGTTTTTTACGGAGCTAGTGTTGCCACCAGGGCCAACGGCACCATTCCCACCAAAAGTAACGTATGAGCCATTGGGGAGATGCATCCCCGAAGCACAGAAAGTGTTTGTATAAACGTCCATAAGCTGGGTTTGGTGGGTATTAAAGTCCCTGTGGGGCTATCAGTGACGAAGAGGGCAAGAGAAAGATGGATGGCTGACCATACAGCACCCCACGCAGAGTGGTTATTGATTTTTGCTGCGTTGCCCTCCGCCTTGTCCAGGATGTAGACCTTTTCCGTATTTCCGAGGAACATCTACGAGGCAAATTGAAAAAGGAAAAAGCAGGTGCAAAGGAAGGGACGGACCATCATTGCACTGACTTTGGTATCACCGGCCTGCACGATCGAGCCGCCCTTTTGAGCCGCGACGGCGGCTGCGAGGCCCAGGACGAGCCAGGGGGAGGAGGAGAACATGGTGGAGGTAAGGAATGAAGAATTTGATTGTAAAGAGCGTGCAGAGTTAGCAGTCTCTCAACGCCGGCTCGGCCAGTGTGGTCCTTTGGAAACAGTCCAAACACGCCGCTTCAAAAGTTATACGTGAGACCCCGCGCCGAGCGAATACCGACTTTCCACATTTTCCTGCTCCAACTTGCTATATTTATCTCGCCCTCAGAGTTTCTTGTGGTCGTCGACGCTGCGCCCGGCGTCACTCATAGCTGCAATTGCTTTCTGTCCTTGTGTCTTTGCACTTCTCTTCCGAGTTTTCTGGGGTCCATGCGAAATGTCATATTCGGAGTTTGAATATGAGGTACCTGTTTTGCTTCACCTTGATCGAAGAGTTGAAACCATCCCAAGACTCTACTACTGCACACGACAGGCTAAAGCCTAAAGGACAGTACTCATGGCTAATAAATTCGATAGAATTTTGTGGCTTCCTGGCAACTATCCATTCCTTGTTCCTACCAAGTGCAAGCTATGATCAGTTCAAGTTGGACGCGGGCCTGTGCATGCTGCTGGCACACCTGAGAGACCATGGGACGCTTGGGCTGCCCTGGCCTATACATGCTATGGACGGGTCCAATTTCTCGATAGCTTGCGGACACTGAGCGGAAAATCATCATCAGGCACCTGCGCAGCCTTGGTGATGCGGGAAACGCCGCCGAACATAAACGTTTAATCGATCAACGTTTCAACGTATGTATCCTTTGCACGATGTGACCAATGCACATGTTCTCACGTCTTTGATCATGCCATACCGCCCGACTCGCACAATTCACGTGGAACATGAGTAGGCGGAATATGACCCTGGTTGTCTCTCACAAGTGTAAGTTAGATGGAAGATGATTTCAGCAAGTTGTCCGACGTTCGAACGCCGTACTACTTATGGGCAGACATATACGGTCCTGCGATTGCAACATCACAATCAGAAAAGAGCCCTTCACGACGTGAGGTAAGGAGGCACAAGTGTGCCTTGTTTTTGCACCACAGCCGACGACAATAAGTATGTAACGACGATTGTGTAGCGCTAGCAACGACCTGATTTTCTCATACATTGTCGTAGCGGTTTCTAGGCCGTCCAACGAACCTGGAATGTGTCCCAGCCGTGACTCGCTCGCGCTTCCGGACAGTTTATCTTGTTGCGCCGAACATCCTCCCTGGGCCTTGTTCCCAACTTTATTCCCACTTCCCCCGATTGAAAACCCACGATGGCCGAGGTTCAAAACAAAAACATCAACGAGACAACCGGTACGACAGTATGTTACCGCTTTTTCTCGTCCCATCCAGCAGTCCCTGACTCTCCTTTAGCAGAATGCCAAAGTAGGCGCTCTCGCTTCCTATCTCCCTTTCCCCCTTACCACGCGACCTCTGCTCCCTAACCAGAAGCGCAAAGGATTCTTGTCCAACGTCTTTGGCCGGTCGTCCAACACGACTGACGCGGACGGGAAAAAGCCCGACCAAGCGCCGCAACATAATGGAGGCATCACGAGCACTGTAAGACACGGCTTTCCGCGTGTTCATTCATCTCGTTGACTTTATTTTTCTTTCGTCATGCCGTGTATAGGTTAAGACCGGTGCGGGTCAAGTAGCCCAGCATGTCGCCGTGAACGAGGCGAGCGAGGAAATCGAAAAGCTGTTGAACAATAACAGCAGCAGCAGCAATAACGGGTCTCAACCTGCGAACACGAGCGCAACGCCGGATACGACAGCTTTGAGCGATGCTTTGAGCGCACCGACGAATTGGGCAAAGAGGATGGCGGATAGCGTACAACAAAAGCTGCAGGCTTTGGGTTCGTGATGAGGTTGTTCGTTTTTTTTGTTGTATAGATGGGGTCTCACTTTTGTGCGGACGTATATATCTCTCTGTGTGGCAAACGATGGATAGCGTTCTTCAGTCAAATAATATCCGAGATTGTAAAATGACTCTTCCATACATGTATCGAAAAACTAAAAGGAGAAAGAAGGAACGCATCGTCTTTCTTCAATCAGTGACTGTGATTGTATTTTATTTTATTTTCGTCGTGGAGTCCTTCGCCCATCCCACACAGCGACATACGCTTGCGCTACAAATCCCACCTCTCTTCTAGCTCATGTAATACTTGACGGAAAGCTATATACATGGTCATCGGATGTTGTGATCTTCTCCGCAACAATGGAAAAATGGCCTCCGAGTAGTAGGCTTTCTACCGGTCGAATAGTGTTCGTTTGCCCCTATTGCGGTCACTCTGAAACACGACTGGGACTGCAAGCATCAGGTCATTTGCAACTGCGGGGATATTTGAATTGGTAACCACCTGCGAGGCGATCGTCTGGACGGCGCACTCTGTTGCATCACCGTGGAAGTGTCACAGTGTCAATAACATAGTGTCATATAAGACATCCTTTGTGTCATCGTGCACTTGCAATGCGTTTGCTGTCACCGACAGACAGTGTCTGTGATGGCGAAAAACCGTGCTGACAAGAGGATCATGCAGCAAATAGTGCAACCTTTGAGAATTGATGCGAACGGAGGTTCGCGAGGGAGGAGAGTAGGTTCACGATGGTGACGGCCACTTGAAATGTACTTGTCACACATCACCTGTGCTGTGAGAGTAGGGTAATCTTCAGGATGATGGAACGCGACATTCACAGAGATCCCCGGATCAAGAAGGTAACATGAGAATTCAATGAAGACAGAGAACACTTAGTTCGTAGTCCTGTTGAGGAATATGCTATTATTTGCATAGGTGAAGGGATGATTACAGTCATGCGGGATCCTGTGGAGGGGAGGTAAGCTGCAAATCGATTGGGGGGCATTCAAATTCAAATTCCGGTTCAGCGATCACGAGAACTAGACGGTTTGCAAACTTGCACATCTTGTGGAGATTTTTGTGAATCCTGGGCCCGAGATGCATGGTCAGCAAGAGAAGAGAGAAGCCCATCATCCCAAGCCTTTTGAGGGAAAAACTGACAATAAAAACCAAGAGTTGGATCCGAATGCGACTGTGGTTGGTGGAAGGACAAAAAAGGTCAATCGGTACACGAGGAAGACCAGTCCTCAGATCAGGCTGATTAGTGATATACATATCCCGGGGGACCGCCAGCCTTAATAACTCCGTCGTAGTCCTTGTGGGAGATGGCTGCAAGGCGCTGAAAGGAATCTGATGTAAAAATTTTGCAACAGCAGTAGTGGCCGTTACCACGGAGAAGCATGATACTGTGGATGGACCGTTCTGTGGGATTCCAATGTGATAACATTCCAAAAAATATTTGGACGCCCGGAGTACACCTCTCCACTGGAACCAGCAGTATGGGTTGTGAAGCCCAATATAAGACCAGGAGTACGCAATCATCCTTTCAGGAGATTTGGTTGTTATTGGCGATGGTGATAACGGTACAATACCTCCCGAGCGCTCAAAAGCAGCATGGTGCAAGGATGTATGAAAGTTCCAGGGGGACAGGTGAGATGAGTCAGAGCCGTCCGTATCATTTCGGATAAAGAGAGATAACGGATAAGGTTGTGACCGTGCTTGCGACCAAGCAAAGAAGTAGCATATTTGACTGGAAAGCAAGCCAGTAGCTAGTATGGCTATGCAAACCCACGTCAGATTCTCGTATAGCACATGTCCGTCGCACTGCCCAAGGTGGAGCTCCGTCCCGCCGTATCTCGACCAAGACACAAGCGGGAATGAAATCCCCCTCTAGCGGTGCCCATTTGTCTTTCCATCAGAATTCTCCCCGTGGCGAGAGGGCGTCATACCTGCGGCGAGGGTGGAGAATGTGCCGCAAGAGGAACCGTAACAACCCGCCTGCGTGCGCACTACCACTGGGAAAGTACTTGCCTGTTGACCTCGTGTATTCGCTAAGGGCGCGCTCAGATTGGAACAACCGGACTTCTTCGTGCGTAGTTCTGGTATCGACGAGGTCGACAAGGTTGATAAAGGTGTGATAAACTGCCTGGTAGGAGCAATTCACGGGTCGCGTGAGAACGAAGCGTCTCTGGGTCAAGAAGAAGGCTTACGTCGCGACAGGCATCTAGACCATCTGGAATCGGATCGATGCGCACGACATGGCACAAATTCTGCCAGGAAGCTAGGTCATTGACGTCGGTCCCATAAACGATGTTGAATTGCTGCACGAGGGCGTCTTTGAATTTCTGATGGGCTATCTCTCTTCGAGGATCGTCCCTGCCCCAACCCGACTGATTGCAGAGACGATAGAATTCCAGTACCGAGGATAGTGTGGTGTCATACTGGAACTGGGGGGCGTAGGTGGCGAAAAATGCTTCCAGAGGAGACGGCAGTGGGATGCGGGGCTTCTTTCCCTTACGTTTTGGAAGATTCAGGGAGAAACTCGTATGACTAGTACCATGGGATCTACCTGTCTTTTCCTTGTGGATTGCATAGCAAATTCAGACTTGTCTGGGTGAAAAAAGTGGAGGTGAGAATGCGAGAAGGATAGTTGGTGACAATCGTAAACAAACCAACCAAAATTTTTTATTGCAATAATTCTGGTAGCACAGATAACTGATATGCTTGGCCTCGTCAAAAGACTGTCCAGATATAAGAGGGGGATCGTCAAGCGATACTATGGATTACATTCACGTTGCTAAACACGGAGCTCCATCTCGCTGTGGCTTGAAAAAGACACGAGCGGGAATGAAATCCCCGTTTAGTAACCATCCTTTGGTGGGTACACCCTATGCAAGGCCGAGAATGTGCCGCAAGAGGTATTACAAGGACCCTCCTGCACACGCATTCTCCTTTAAGGATTACTTACCCAAACTCACGCTCAGACTCAGACTCAAACACTTGCGCTTCTTGTCTAGTGACATCCCTGTCCAACGAGGTCGACAAGGTTGACGTGTGTTCTACGGATAGTCTGAAATCACTGATTTCTGTGAACGTAGGACTTGAACAAATAAGGATAGACCTACTTGTTTCTCAACAGGCGTCCGAGCCATCTGTGATCGGATCTATGGTCACAAAAGCGTCTTGAATGTTTGAACTCTCGGTGGGCAACTGCTCTTCGTCCAGGTCCCAGCGAAATTCAGCGCAATGATTATGGAACTCGTGAGATGCTGGCTCTGTGGGCATTATATTAATAGTCAGCTTCCAAAGAAGCAAAGCTTATACGTGCGTGGTTCCCCCTAACAAGTCTCTGTTTACAGGAAATAGCTTGCGTCAGGTAATGGTTTTGTGGAGCTTATGTGGCTCACCTGCTTTCTTCGCTATGACATTCATAAATGCGTTGTGGGGTCATCAGGATTGAGAGTAAATTAAAAAATGAGGAAAACTTTCGCGGCGGCGCGGGTGGTTTGTAACAGTTTGGCTATCAGTACCACTGTCACCAGCGGGATTGCAGCGGGATTACAAAATTCCGGACACAATCGAGAGAATTGTTCGATCCATACTATGAACGTTGACCAAGGTGGGTATGCTTTGCCTGTCGTTCCGTCTCGCCGTGGCTCAGAAAGAAGACACGAGCAGGAATGCAATCCCCGTTTAACGGCATTGGTTAATCCTGTGGTGAGTATGCCCGTATATGCACGACTGAGAATGTCATGTGTTGGAGGAATCCTCCTGCGTAATACTTCCCTGTCGACGGGGCCATTGACATAATATGCTTCATTCATTCTCTGCTATGGGGATCGGCGTGGTGGCCGATATAGGTTTGGCCAGTGGAGAGAAGTATGGGATAATGGAAGTCGCGAATGACGCCTATGTTCGGTGAACCGAGTACAATATCCAGATATCCAACGAAACAGCCCGGGGCTTGTATTATCATAGCAAATCAGGAGGACAGAGAACTTCGGACTGTTTACGCTTCATAACGTTGGCCAAGATTGATACGATTTACTTCATCGAAACACAAACGAAAGAGAAACACATCAAGCCATTCGAGTCACAATCACGTCGCTGAACGTGGAGCTCCGTCTCACTGCAGACACGAGCGGGAATGAAATCCCTGTTTAGCGACGTTGGTTGATCCTGCAGAGGGTACAGCCTATGCAGGATTGAGAATGTGTCGCAGGAGGTATCGTAAGAAACCTCCTGCGTATGCATTCTCTTTTGGGAAATACTTCCCTGTCATACGAGTGTATTCGGCCAGCTTGCGCTCAGACTGGAAGACTTGCACATCTTGACCAGTGACATCCCTGTCGACGAGGTCGACGAGGTTGACATGTGTTCCACAAATCGCCTAATATCGTAAATCACAGAAGAGGATAAAGGAGGGACAATGAACTTGCCTCTCGACATGTCTCCAAATCGTCCGGGACCGGATCAATGTCCACGATGTGACATAGGTTTTGCCACCCTGCAAGATCCTCCTCGTCCGTTCCATAGATTTTGTTGAATTGTTTGACAAGAGCATTCTTGAACTCTCGGTGTGCGTCCTCTCGTTCAGAATCGTCCTGATCCCAGCCAAACTCATCGCAGAGACGATAGAATTCGTGAGATGCCGACTCTGTGGCGTCATACTCAAACTGGGGGGAGTAGTTCCCAAAGAACACTTCGAGTGGCGACTGGGATGTACTATGTCTGCGGTACTTCCTACCACGTATCTGTTTCTGGGAGATAGCTGGAATTAAACAATGATATATGGAACTCGAGTGCGGCTCACCTGATTTTTTCTCGATGATGGCATTCGTGAAATACGTCGTGGGGTCGTCGAGGTTGAAAGGAAACAAGGACACTTAGGGGCATATCATCATGAAAAGGAGGATGCTTGTGATGTCATTCTCTGACCTCGTAACCCCTGAACACTTTGGTTGTCGAGATAAGATTAGATGAGATAATGTTTTACCTCCTAAAAGCTGCGAGCTCACAAGCATCACCGTCGCCATGGTCATTCGCGCACCCATCAACTTCCCCAAGTGGCTCACTGAAAATGCACACCTTCTCCAACCCCCTGTTAACAACTTTTGTTTGTATCGAGAGAAGGACTTTGTCGTCATGGCTATCGGGGGACCTAACGAACGGAATGACTATCATGTAAACGAGACCGAGGTCCGTCATCAGCAGCAGCCTCTGTCCTTGATCTCATCGCTCCTTGATGTCACACATAGGAGTGGTTCTACCAGTACAAGGGAGGGATGCTGTTGAAGGTAGTCGATGGGGAGACGTTCAGGGATATCAGGATTGAAGAGGGCGAGATGTTTTTGTTGCCTGGTGAGGCAGATTCTCATCTTGTCTTTGCATCAACACTCATGAGTTGGTCGAATAGCAAATACACCGCACAACCCTGTGAGGTTCGCAAACACAATCGGGATCGTCATCGAAGCTACTCGTCCAGCGGAATCAAAGGGTGAGTTTTAATTGGTACTGATTCTGAGTTACCAACGCAGTTTAGATACATTGCAGTGGTACTGCCAGGAACCTGTTCATACGAATCCGACCATCATTCACAAGGAGAGTTTCCACGTCACGGATCTCGGGACACAGTTGAAGCCGGTAATTCAGCGTTGGCAGAACAACGAAGAGCTGAGAGCGTGCAAGGAATGTGGTACGGTTGCGCCTCCCATGTAGATTCAAGATTCGTTAGTTAGCTTGCGGAGCTTGAATGAACGTTGACCTGAATGACCACCCGCATGTGCTTGGGCACCCTCACTCACATACCCATCCCGCGATGCCACAACATGCACGAATTTCCCACTGTGGCGACAGAGCGTGCTCGGGTTCAAGACTTGCTTTCTCGGGGAGACCAGCTTACCCTCGAAGCAGAGATCCAAACCACCCCACTCTCAAAGCACCTCCTGCACGGGCTTGCATACACCGTTGGCTCTGCACTCGGTTCAGACCCACCCACACGCAAAGAATGTCTGTCCGCGTTCACGGTCTCGGCCACCAACACGGGGCTCATGGCAGGTGCAAAAGCGTGGTCAAAACATGCACATAGATCGGGCGATGCCAAGTCGGAGGGGGACCGTGTGGGGTGGTGGGGAGGACAACCCAAGGGACCAGTCGCGTCGATCAACGAACGGGCGCTGGTTCTGTTCGACAGGGTGATGGACAACGTGACGTGGCGGAATCTACATTGGTTACCGCATCAGATGCTGGTGTACGAGGTCAGAGTCGAGGAAGGCTATGGAATGCGTTGGTCGCAGAATCGTAGCCAGCTGGTTGGGGACGAGGGCGGATCCGTAGACACGACGCCGTGGATGTTTCGCGGGTTTGTAGAGCCAATGATGGAGAATGGGCACGAAGTTGGGTGGAAACACTAATAGCTAGTAGCTACATGTGACAAGTAAATACGCGTGACCGAGCACTTGGCGCTCTACCAGGATCGTTCTTCGTCTAGTTTCTTTGTTGGCCTACACCCGTCGACACTCAAACATGGATGGACAGCGCAAAAGTGGTCGTTATGCCCATGCCGAGGCAATTCTTGGTTCAGAATTCGTCGGCCGTCTTGCGGATACCAGAGTCTTGTTAGTCGGGGCGGGTGGAATTGGATGTGAACTCCGTCAGTCTTTGTTTTTCACCACGAAACCGCCTTTCTGACGCTCGTTTGCGTGCAGTCAAGAACATCGTCTTGACGGGCTTTGGTCACATCACGCTCTTAGACTTGGACACCATAGACCTCTCCAACCTGAATAGACAGTTTCTCTTCAAGAAGAAAGATGTCAAACAGAGTAAGGCCATGGTGAGCGCGCCACTGCTTGACTCTTCTGCAGCCGTGCTCAGTCAGCTCTATGTTGCAGGTCGCAGCTCAGACAGCCGGCGCTTTCAATCCAAACGTTCGTATACAACCGATCCACGCAAATATCAAGGAGTCTCAGTTCGACGTCGAGTGGTTCCAATCCTTTGATATCGTCCTCAACGCCCTCGACAACCTTGGTGAGTGGATCCGTGCCACCACTCCCTCACTTCATGACTTGCTGTGAGCCAGACGCGCGCCGACACGTGAACAAGATGTGCATGGCGGCTGGTATACCGCTCGTCGAGTCTGGTACAGCTGGTTATCTCGGTCAAGTTCAGCCTCTGCTCAAGGTTCGTCCTTTTACCAGAACCACCCGACTCCACCCACCTCGGTATTAGGATCGTACGGAGTGTTTCGACTGCATACCGAAACCGGCCCCAAAATCGTTCCCTGTTTGCACGATCCGATCCACGCCTTCACAGCCTATCCACTGTATCGTCTGGGCCAAAAGTTATCTCCTTCCGTGAGTTGCCGAGTAGGTTAATTACTCGTTCTTGACCGATATAATCGTCGATAGACAATTATTCGGAGAGGACGAAGACGGCAGTACCGAATTAGACGAGGCCGAGAAGCAGGGCGAAAATGGTTGGCATCTCTCGTCATACCGGATCATCGCGCCAACTGACGTAAGGATAGCGCAAGAGATAGCAGCTTTGCGGAAAGAAGCTTTGGCTTACAAGGCCGTTCGCAATGCATTACGCTCACCACAGACGACTGACGACGCAGCCAAGATTGTTTTTGAAAAGGTTCGTTTCGTATCCGGGGATGCAACTTGTGCTACTACGTTTATGGCATGCATAAGGTCTTCGATGCGGATATTAAAAACCTGTTGTCCATGGCGGATATGTGGCGTTCAAGAGAAAAGCCGACACCCCTCGATTTTGACGCCATCTTGGATGGCAGTTTTGCGGTAAAAGAACCCACCAAAGTTGCAGCATCATCCTCGAATTCGAAGGGGCAGGTTAATGGTCACGCTAATGGGGACGCCGTGAAGCCGTCGTCGTCGAACGGAAATGGTGGATTGAAAGATCAGCGTGCGCTGACACTTCGAGACAACCTTGCTCTTTTCGTGTCAAGGTATGCTCTCATCTCACTGCAAAGTTTAACCCCAGCGTTTGACCCGAGACGCTTAGTACCAACCACTTAGCATTGCGTGTGCGTGCTGGAGAAAAAACCATCGCGTTCGACAAGGATGATGACGACACGCTCGATTTCGTCACCGCTACCTCAAATCTCCGTTCAGCCGCATATTACATTGAGCGGAAGACACGCTGGCAAGTCAAAGGTGCAGTCTTTCCTAGGCCATGGTTTACGCTTCGTTGACATACATCGACAGAAATGGCCGGTAATATCATCCCCGCTATCGCGACCACCAATGCTATCATATCGGGACTGATTGTTCTACAAGCACTGCACCTCTTGCGTAAATCTTACACCTCGCTCAAAAATGTGCATTTACAGTTTAAACCGGCTGTTCCCCTCAGCACGGTCAATCTCTGTCCTCCCAACCCCCAGTGCGGGATCTGCCGAGACACCTACCCCAAAGTGCAATGCGATCCTTCGCGTGTCACGCTCAGCGAGTTGGTAAACAGTATTCTCGGGGATGGTGAAGGGGAGGATAGAGGCACCGGGAAACGGGACGTCAGTGTATACGAGGACAAACGCGTGCTGAGCGACCCAGACTGGGACGACAATGACGACCGGACGTTGGAAAGTCTAGGCGTGACGAGGGGCAAGTTTTTGACGATCGTGGATGAGGAGGGGGAGTGGGGGACGATTGCGGTGGCCCTATGCGAGCTTCCGTGAGTGGGTTGATATGTCGGACGTGCCTTTTTGATGACTGGGTATTTGGATAGGCCGAATCATCCGACGGATGCACTGGCGTTGATATTGCCGTCGTCATTACCGAAGCCGCCGTTCAATCCTCGACGGCCCATAAGGGCCATAATTCCGCCTGCACCATCACGGAAGCGGACTGCACCCGAGGACGACGTCGCCGAGGTGGAGCCTCTGGCCAAACGAGCAAAGACGAACGGAGCGTCATCGAGAGAGCTCAGGAGTCCCAGTAAGAAGAAGCGACTGGAGGAGGACGGGCTAGTCATGTTGGACAGTGCCACGGACAAGATGGACAATGACGATATCATTGAGATAGATTAAGCGTTCGACGTTGACGCTTAAGTAACGTTGACCTGTGCAGTTCTTTTCTCTGTCTTGTCGTCGGTGTTCTTTGTTGTCATTTTGTTATCATTACTAACATGGCCTATCTCGCATGTTTGGAATGTCGTGAGAGGGTGGGTTGGCTTGGTTTTTTATTGTTGCGAGGGATATGATCTGACTGTCTTTTCTAATAGGTGACGCGATCGACATGATTTGCGGGTCCCGTGCATCTATTCATGGATGATGACTTCGAGGGTGTATGCCAATGTCGTTCTAGGTTCATACTAATATTCGCCCTCACGGCGAGCCGCGTATTTGAACGAGTTTTACTCAGCGGCATACTCGTTCGTCGTGTAGATAAGTACAATGCGGAAGTCACTCAACAATGCGTACGATGTGTCGACATCATCCTTGGACACGCCAGCCGAAGTTCGTCGACACAATATACTCTGACGTACGCTGGCATAATTAACGGGTGACAAGGCCATTGACTGCGGTTGTTTCCCAGAAGATCTGTCACAGGTTAGTCTCGGCGGACACACCCGGTGCTATTGTGAGAGAAACCAATCTCGCGGTTGCACTTCAAGTGACCGGTAGAATCGACATTCGTCAGACATGCCTCGACGTCGTACGATTCTAGCATCCTCACACTGTCGACGCAGTCAGGAATCTCAATCTCATCTCTCTTCTTCTCTTTGACAGGACTCCGAATCTCTACTAGCAAGCTATGACGGCTCCCCCGTTCACCGTTATCGGGACACCCTTTAGCACATTCACGCGCACCATCACGCTTGCACTGAACTACAAAGGCATCACCTTTAACCAGGTTCGTGTTGTACCCCACTCTGACACCGCCTACGAACACCATCCGTTCGGATTCCTGCCCACACTCGTCATCCACGAGCTCAATGGCCAAAAAGTCGATCTCAAACTGAGAGAGTCTCAGGCGATCGCGCGGTACATTGATCGCGTCGGACCAGAGCCTACGCTCACAATTGTCGACGGCGACGGACATGCCATCGTCGCGGAGCAAATGTGGGAATTCGTCAGTTTCGTCGGGGCGTACGGTGAGTTGAGATGCATCCCGTGTTTGGAGACGGAACAGAAAAAACGTCTGTCCGTACAATACCATACATACATGCTCTGGCTGCGGTATATGATCGGTTCTGACTGATTCTGATGCTTCGCATTTTTACAGGCTTTCCCGCTGTGGAAAAGGGTGTCGTCAAACTTCGCGTCGCAGCTACCGACCAAGGCACCCTCTCCGACGCCGAAATCCGTCGCACCATCGCACCCGCCGTCGCCCAACTCCGTGCATTCCTCGACAAAATCGAGGCGCACATGTCCCCAGAGGAATACGTTTTCGGCGAGAAACCGAGCTGGGCCGACTTGTTTCTCTACCCGCTTTTGGCGGATCTGAGGGCTATACCGGAAGGGGAGATATTGAGCCCACGGCTTGTTGGGTGGATGGACAAGATGGACCAGCTGGATGCTGTTGAGAAAACGAGAGCAAACACGTTGTCTGTCGGTGCACGACCCCCCTAAGCTCGCTAGTGCTTCTCGGAAACACTGTAACATCTGTTTGATCGTAAACTTTATCTGAGGTTCTGGCTTGATCATTGAACACCTCTCGCTCATCGAAAATAGTCCGGTGCTGCCGGTGATCGGCCATACATCTAGCGGTATTTGTTATTCCAAAATCCGATATAAGTTCAGTGAGGTATCAAGCCACATATGGGTGGTGTACGAGGAAGTAGCTACTCCGCGCCGAGATGAGTGGCCATAATCTAACCAGAGGAAAGCTGAAAACAAATTGGATTCCAGAAAATTGCCAGACTGAGGAAAGTAAGATGGCAAATCAACGATCGCAACTAAAAACAACGAAGCAAACGAGGGCATATACTTCATCCAAAATCAAACAATCTCCAACACGTTTACTTCGATATCGTTGGGGTCTGTATGGCATGGGACTCCCGAAATGATGATCTCATTCTCGGCAGCGACACGCTTGTACTGATTCGAATTGTTTGACTGCTGCTTGAGCAGGAGTGCGTTGAATGGACGCCCAAGCCGGACAATCAGCTGCAAAGCCTGTGTGTTGGGGTCCATGTGCGCTGCAGGCTCGGCATGTAAGGGAGAAATGGGAGCAGAATTGCGGTCAGTGCTGTTTTCTGAGCCCCCATCAGATTCGGCTGAATCCCACTTGCCGTCTGAGCCCACGGACTCGGCCTCCTCCCTTTCGTCGTCCGACTCAAACCCATCATGAGGATTATGAAGATCGCGGAGCCAAGGGTGTATGAAGACCAGTTTCTGGGGCTTGTTCAGTGGCATCGAGTCTCTAGTCCGAAATTTCACTTTGCCCAGCGGTGGGACTATCGCGTGATAAACGTTCCCATGAGTACCACCTAGCTTTTGTACGCCAATTTTTGTAACGTGGAACACAGCGCACGGGAGCCATAAACAACGGTCTGAGAAGGTTGCTCGGGGAAGCTGGATAACTCTATTTAAAGGGGTCTAATCTAATTCCATCAGGGTTAAACATGGGTCTGACTTGATATAATTGACAATAAATTGTGGATCTCAGGCACAGATATCAACTACACCATGCACCAATTGTTAAGGAAAAGATTGCCACACTGCAGAAACAACATAACACAACGTGACATGACAGTGCATATATAGTGCACAAACACAACGATATCGGCATTTTACCCTGCTTTTGTAAATAGGTTCCGGTTAGCGTGGGGTTTCTTTGAGATTTTCCAACTGAATTTGCCGGATAGAAACACATATTGACTGCGGCAACTGCACATTACAACTGATCTGTAACACTTGTATACAATATGACGTATACATGCACATAACAGCACTATAATCTCATGTAAAATGACTGTTTATACTACACCTGTACTGTGCGCGGTGATTTAACACATACCAATACGTAATCTGAAACGTAAAATCACCACATATGATGCACCCTGCATGTATGCGGCAATGTAACAATCAAATATCAAGTAAATACACGATGATTTTACCGCATACACTGCACCCTGCACAAATGCGGTTAAATGACAAACACAACCTAATATGATATAAAGGTCAGATGGCTGCACGAAGGTATGCACCACTTGAACACACAACTATGGGGGACTATCTGGAAGAGCAACGTCGGTGAATGAAAATATTGATAATGATGGAACGAGAGGACGGTGAGTTTGCAAGAATATGTGTATGTCAACGATGGTATAATCTATAATGGGCATATAGAACATACAGAAAACGATGCAGACAACCATCAAGGAGGTGGTAAGACAGGTGGAACGGATATAGAGGCAGAGAGAGAAGAAATAGTTATGGACGTCGTCGGAGAAATCGCGAAACAAATACTGGATGACAAAGAGATTATGATGGACGTTGGGAGGTTGAAAGGCGTGGACGATCTACTGAGTGGACAATTCACGTGTGGAATGTGAGTGGTCATGGATTGGAAACGCAGAAGCTGATTATATTACCCACTTTTTGTAATTCAGTCAGGGTTAGCCCCTGGTTAGGCCTCATTTTGAAGGCATCTTTCCCGCATTTCAAGGGGGTCTGGGAATGCGTGAAACACAGCGACAGTCTGCAGTTATACTTTCCACCACGCATTTGAGACATCCACTGAAATGTGGGTTGGCATATACAGTACATACTTTACTGAGTATGCTACAATACAGCTTATGTATAAACATATACACAACATCTTGATAGCTAGTATTATGATGAACAGGAAACGGAACTAATGTAACTCAATGAAGTGATTACACACTTGTGCTACATTTTACCATGTTTTTTTAATTCGGTTAGGGTTAGACTTGGTTCATTTACGATATTTGACTGATTCCCTCCCGCGATCCAAGATAAAACAGACGCGGTAAACCTATACAACAACTATTTGATAATTATCACCTATCCACACGACTGAATACAACAACAAGGGCATGGTATATTACCGCGATCTGACATGTGTGTCGAATCGCGGTCAAAATCTACTGCAATTCAACAACATATAGAATCGCAGGTAAGATCTACCACAATCCGACAACATGTAGAATCGCGGGTACAATCTACTGTGGCATGACATGTATATTTACCGCGATTTGACATATGTGTTGAAATGCGGCAAATGTCGTAACTGTAACATGGATGTACAATATCACCGCGATTCGACATAGGTGTCGGATTGCGGTGATATTGTATCATATTTCAAGTTACAACCACCCATCCGATCATTGCATTGTGTAGTAGTAATGGCAATGAGGAAGACAAGGAGACAATGGAGTGGACAGATACCATCTGACATTGACATCAACATCATAAGTGACTGAAATATGGCTGTATTCACCGTGATTCGACATACATGTCGAATCGCGGTAGAATTGACACCAGATGACACGTCTCTGTCACCTTCTCTCTTCATTTGTATGTACATGTGTGTTATTGTATGATTAGAATTAGAACTGCCTGTGCTATGTGCAAGACACATGTGACTTTATTGCTGTAATGTGGATGTTCAATATTCACCGCAATTTGACAGGAGTGTCGAATTGCGGCGATATTGTACATCACATGTGATGGTGTTTTAAAGGGCAATGTCCACTGTGATCCGACAACTTGTAATGCTGGACTGTCAGTCTGATGAGGATGTCAAGGACAGACAAGAAGAAGTGGGAGTGAGTAGATGCCACATGATGCTGACTTCAAGAGATAACCTGTGACTGAAACCTAACTGTATGTTGAAACACAGTGAAACTTACACTGAACATCAGCTCTCTTAAATCACTGTATCATTTGTACATACACATCTGTAGAAGTATTTTATACCATTTTCTCTAATCCCCTTAGGGTTAGGCATGGATATTTTAAGAAATCAGATGTATTTTGCCCGCGAGAGAACACATGAACCACGCGGTGGACTGATGTGACCACCACTCAACACAACAACCACTGTATATACCACTGCACATGAACACACACAACGTCTAAGCATTGCACAAGCTCACCGCGATTCGACATAATGTCGAATCGCGGTAGTATCAACTCTGTCATACACACCACAATTTCACCACAATCCAACACAGGTGTCGAATCGCGGCAATATTTCACCGCAATTCGACACCTATGTCGAATTGCGGTGAAATGACACAGTATTGATTGATGTTGATTACGTACTCGTTGATATATAAAGACACCTCTCAAGACGTGTTGATCACAACCTTGTCACACACACAACAGTGATGGATCGCATGAAAGAGCAACGAGAAAGAATGCGCATGATCATTGCATTGCGTAGTAGTAAGTGGTAGTACAGAAAGTGACATGTACTGAAAGGTGTTACAGGAAACCAGACCACGAAAGACGAGAGTGTCTCTGTGGAAGTGACAGCCAGTAAGGTGATTGAAGATGTAAGTATGGAGGTGGATAGTGATGAGGTGGAGATCGTGGACCACAGAGTGGATCCAGAGTACGAGGAGAACAGGAGGAAAGGGAAAGGGAAAGGGAAAGAGAATAGATTGGAAGCGATGGAGAGGGAGAACGAGGAGTTGAGGATGAGGGTGGAGAAGTTGGAGATGATGGTGAGTGATGCACAAGAAAAGGAAGAAGAGGAGAGGGAGAGAGCAGACAGGTGGAAGGATTTGTCGAAGAGTTTGAGGAAGGAGATGAATGAGAAGTCGAGGGCAGAGGAAGAAGGGGAGGATGGGATCGTATGGGCGTTCAGGAACAATCAGTTCAAATTCATCGAGTGGATGAACAACACCGGGAGATTGGAGATCTTGGACCGGTTGATGGTGGAAGAGATGGGGTGTAGTATGTGAGTACCTCAGACATTGCAAGTTTCTGATGGCACCACTGACCTTTTCAGATGTCATCAAACACTGTGAGCAGAGGAACGAGGGGAAAGTACGTGAGTTGATTGAACTGACATACACACACAGGATGAATGCGACGAAAATGACCACTGCATGTGGGCACAGGTTCTGTGGACTGTGTGTGACGCGCACATGGATTGGGACGTACGAAAAAAGGGACGAAGAGACCATCTTTGAGAGGAGTCAACGAACCTTCAAATGTCCGATGTGCCGAGCAGAGACAGTGCCTCTGTTGCCTCTAGCAGAGAGAGGGGAGTGGAACGCACCATTCAAGGTGGACACGATGACGAACAACCTGCTGAGATGGGTTCGAAAGGAAGGGCTGGATACGATGGAGGACCTGACGAAGAACCCTGTTGCAGGGATAGAATGGGTCAAGGAGGGGGATATGAAGACAAGGTGGGACGTGGATGGTGTGATTGTTCAAGAGCACAATCAGGGATATCAGTAAGTGGAATTGATAAACTACTGGTACATGTGATGACTGAGGTGGATGTACTATTTACAGGGCGAGTGTGGAAGCGATGACGAGGTTCGAGAGATACTGGAAGAACCTCAAGTCTGAGGAAATACTGCAGAGGGAGAGCCTGTTCACGCCGACGATTGACAATTTTATGTCATTTTTGTTAATTCAATTAGAGTTGAGTTAGGGCTCAAGTAGCATTCTTAGCCCAAGATGGTCATTTTGCGCATTTTTACCATTGGCAATATTGTGCATTTTGGCCATTTTAGGTTAGATATATTGTATCTATTACTTACAGTTACCATTACAAGCAACAATTGCCAAGGAACAAGAATATAAGTATTGTGAGAAAATAGTCCAAAAGTAAATGTGGCATTCTGCGCATTTTTTCCATTGGTATATTTGCTCATGAACGTGTAATATATATAATACTGAGAAATCATAAAAGTTATCTATATGAAAAAATATGCCATTCTGAGCATTTTTACCATTGGCAATATTGTGCATTTTGACCATTTTAAGTTAGATCCATTATATCTATTACTTAGGGTTACCATTACAAGCAACAATTGCCAAGGAACAAGAATATAAGTATTGTGAGCAAATAGTCCAAAGATATATATCAGCAAATCTGTGCATTTTTTCCATTGGTATATTTGCTCATGAACGTGTAATATATATACTGAGAAATCACAAAGTTGTATATATGAGCAAATATACTATTCTGTGCATTCTTTCCATTGGAATATTTAGTTATAAATATATAATCTATACTCTGAGGAATTATAAAGTTGTATATATATATTCTGTGCATTTTTTCCATTGGCATATTTGCTCATAAACATGTAATCTATACAATGAGAAATGAGCACATGTACCATTTTGTGCCACATTCTGCAGTCACTTTACACCAATAGTATCAACAAGCCTATGTGTATTTGATCCAATTGAATGGGATGACCCCAGTCGGGCCTCTTGTGCATGGAGATGATAGAATAGTAATAGTTACCATTAGGCCTGACTTACACATAGTTGTAGTTGGGCTGAGTATATCAAGTAGGCCCAACTTTCACAGGGTGGTGATTGAGCCAAGCAAATCCAGTGGGCCTGGATAATAGTTGGATTGAATATAGAGATTGGGCCCAACTTCTAGGAGGTGGGAGTTTGGCTGAGTGCATCAAGTGGCCCTGATTTCTACAGGGTGGCGATTGGGCCAAATATATTGAATGGGTCTGATGTCTGCAAAGTGGCAGTTGGGCTGAGATGGTCAACTGGGCCCAATCTTCACAGGAGTGATTCAGCCAAACATATTGAGTCAGCCTGACTTCTACACGGTGGTGGTTAGACTGACTGTATACAAGGTAGTGATTCAGCTGAATATTGAGTTGGCCTGACTTCTACAAGTGGTTGGGTGGAATATGTCAAATAGTAGGGCTGATTATCCCAAGGCATACTCCCTGCCAATGGTCATTTCAGAACAAGCATTTCGTTTCAGCCATACACATTGTCTGTCAGTCACTAATGAATATGTGGACAGCAATGTAACCACAATTACTTTCCAATCATGAGGGAGTATCCATATCACACAACTCCTTCTGTAATCTATCTAATGACTGCAATAACACCTTTTGCCTGCTGAGAAGTTATATCCACTTCTATGCAGCATCCATGACTGTCTCTATAGAAGCCTGCATAGTGAATTTGATTGGTATCAAAAAGTTAGTGGTGAACGTCGGGGGTAGAAACTCACTTGACACCTCAATCGGGTGTTTCGGTTGCTATTCAGTCAGTTTGACTGTTTCGGGTCCAGACGACTGTTTCATGTGTTGGCGAGTATTTCATGTTGTCGATGTGTATTTCGTATAGTCAACATGTATTTCGTGTAGCCAATATGTATTTCGCTTGTTTGCCATATGGGATGCCTTTTTTGTTGTGCATGTGTGAGACTGCCAGTCAGTTCTCTGATAATAGGCACAGCCACAGTTAGTCAGCAAGGTGACTCAGTTAGTAAGCACAGCCACAGTTAGTCAGCAAGGTGACTCAGTTAGTAAGCACAGCCACTGCCCGTCAGTCACACACATTGCAGTTGAACTCTCGAGATGACTGCAACACTGTCAGTCATGCTACAACCTATCTATTTACACATGATGTGGGTTGCATAAGGTGGGTTGCTTGATAGAAGTGAACATCAGGGGAGGAATCTTACTCAATACTTCAATTGGGTGTTTCAGCTGGTATTCAGTCTGTTCGAGTGTGTCATGTGTGTCATGTGTCGGTGGTTGTGGATGAGTGTTTCGTGTGTTGACAGGTATTTCATGTGTTGGTGGGTATTTTGTGTAGTTGACACGTATTTCGCTTATTTACCATGTGGAATTCCTTTTTGATTGTATGTGCACAACAGTTCTCTATTAACCAGGTGCAGCCACCATTAGTCAGCAAGGTGGTCAGCAAGGCATCATGACTCAGTTAGTAAGCACAGCCACCGCCCGTCAGTCACACACTGCAGTTGAACTCTCAAGATGACTGCAACACTGTAAGTTATACTACAACCTAACCACTACAATCCCTCTATCTATTTACACATAATATGGGTTACACAAGGCAGGTTGCTTGAGGCAGCCTGGAAATTTACATACTATGATGTGTGCAGGACATACAAGGTGGGTTGCACAAGGTGGGTTACTTAAGCCAGCCTGGAAAGTATTGAGAAGTTTTGATGCCTTCTTGAGAGTGTGTTGACCTTGGTAAATGTCTGGTCCTTGCAGGGATTCCCCTCTGTGGCAGATGGGGTGGGTGAGCTTTGCAAGCCCACTCAATTGTCACAGAGGGGAATTCCTGCAAGGACCAGACACCTATCAAGGTCAACACACTCTCAAGAAGGCATCAAAAATTCTCAATACTTTCCTAGATGCACTCATCCAACATAGGCTAAGTTTAAAAACTAGGATGACAGGGGCCGAAGGCCTCTGCACCAGGTGAAATAAACTAGTCTTAAAGTGAGTGGAGAATGGACTTACGAACTTTTATCTGATGCTTTTCTCATGTATTTTGCTTACCCCATGTTTTTTTTTTTTTCCTTTTTTGGTTGACATGAACCATGTGGCATTTTGATCTCAGCTGTTGTCCACTCACAGCGTGACTGACTGATGACTCAAGTACATATTCATGACTGACTCGCAACTGACTTGCAGCATGACTGACTCATGACTGATGTGACTGACTGACCACACACAACTAAAAAAAAATGCCAACTATGCTTAAAAATCCACCAAAAAATTTGCAAAAATTAGACCTACTGTACTGCTTTAATTTCATAACAGTTTGTATATTAGTGAATTCCAAAAAAATTGATGGCTTTGATTACAATCACACAATCACAATCACAATCATACTAGGTGACAGATTGATGATGGATATATTAATCCATGATGACCT
>JBBPTD010000459.1:0-25884 GCA_038093895.1 Boletus aff. mottiae
CGAAAGCACCATAAGAGTTAATCGAAGCGGCACCAGGGTTCGCGGAGACCTCAAACATCAGGCGAGACAGGAGGAAAGAAAATATGGGAGTCATAGCACCGCTCAATAAGCATGCAAAGAGACCGAGGAAGAGAAAGTGTTTGGCGGGAATCGTGGGGTATACACGACGTAGCGTCGCGATGAGACCAGGTGGGGGAAGGGACTCCAAAGTCGAATTAGGCTGGGGTGCTTGAGAAGCCGGGGTGATTCTGACGGCGTTGGGTGTCCTCCTTGCACGCCTCTCGCGCTTTCCGATAGCTTGTGCGGCACTTCGTGTCAGGTTGTTTTTCTCGCTCTCAAACTCATCATCATCTTCAACCATGGGTTGAGGAGGAGTGGCCGGAGTGAAGGGAGAGGTAAATGAAGGCGCGGTGGACGAGAATTGCAAGCTCATCCGACGACCACCGTAGGCACGTGGTGGGACACTGGGCAAGGGGGGCAGGATCGAAAGACTTGAAGGTCTCCTAGGCCGTCCAGATGCGCCGCCTTCGAACTCGGTGGCACGATTCAAGAGAACGGGGGAAGTAGGCAGTGTCGGGACTTGTTCCTGGACATTGCCATTCGCCGTCCTTGTTAGCTCGGCGACGACGTCAAACATCCAATCTCCAATTGCCGTCGTAACGGGGCGTACACCACTGAGAGTTGGGGCGAGGCTGTAGTGCTTATCCTTTGCTTGTTGCGTCTCCCGCGCTTCTTCGTCTTGGAAAGCGAGAATCCCTGCGACTTCTTCATATGCGGGTGGGTGTACATCTGACTCGTCGCTGTTGGGACAGCCACCTTGGCGCATCATCTTGGTCCACTCCCCGTCAGCCTTTTCCAAATCTGAGCGGAATCCTTGCTCGGCAACGCAGCCCTCGCACATAACATACACAAAGTCGTCCGTGTTGATGCTCGTGAGATCGTGAGTGATAACAATTGTTGTTTTATTAGCGCGTGAACGCCACGCGCGGATCGCTGCAGTCGTCAGATGGCGCGTCACCGGATCCAACGCCGACGTAGACTCGTCTATATGCGCATATATCTTGAGTAAATCAACATTCAGCGCGAGACAAAAGAAACCCACCAAGAATCAAGACTTCAGGGTCCCGTATTCTCGCTCTCGCGAGTGCCAAACGTTGCCTCATACCTCCACTCAACACAATCCCACCTTCGGCATCAGTATTCTCCCCGCTCCCAACGAGGATGGTCTCGTATCCTGTTTCGAGTCCTAAAATCCATCCCTCCAACATCGCAAGGCGACACGCTTCCTCTACCTCGGCACGAGTCACGTCTTCGATGTTCCTCCCGCTTCCAGCAGCCCCGAGGGCAACGTTCCAGTGGATGGAGCCTCTGAATACCTGTGCGCCAACGCCAGCGGAACCTTGTGTAACGCCAGCAACGTGTTTCCGGACCCAAGCAACATCGAGATATCGTAAATCTTGTTCGTCGAGGAGCACCTCACCCTTGCCAAGGCCTGGAGTGTAATAGCCGAGGAGAATGGAACCGATGGTGGATTTACCGCAACCCGAAGGACCGACGATGAATGTTGTCTCACGGGAAGGAAGGAAGATGTCTACGTTGCGAAGAACAGGCATGGTCGGACGTGTTGGATAAGAAAATGTCAGGTTGGTGAGGGTGAAATCGCCTATGAAGTTATTTGGCGTAATCCGGCGAAGAGGTTGTGCCTTCCGGTGTTTGGGAATGATGGCTGCGGGGATCTGTCGAGAGGAAGCAATGACTGCTGCAAGTTCGGCAGCCGCCACTTTGCCCTTGGCCAATACAACCAGAAGTGGGACCATCATCTGGAGGTTACTAGTCGCGATCAAACATGCCCAGAAGACGCTCATGACGTCACCAGGCTTGTTTTTGCCTTGGAGGACCAGGTGCGCTCCGAACCAGAATCCTTGGACAAACATGGCCATTGTGACAAACTGGCTCGTGCCGGCTGTGATACCCCAGATGGCACCAAGTGATTGAACAGCGGCGGGGACACGCGTAAAAAGTGTGTGTTCATAGGGGGCTGCATTGGCAGCTTTGACCGCGCCAATATTTGACACGACGCGAGAGACTAGGGAAGCCGCATGAGCGATGAGAGTTCTCTCTTGTGCGAGACGAGGTGTTGCAAAACCCTGCGAGAAACCCTGAATGAGGATAAGGAAGGGGACTGCGGAGAGGATGACAAGAGTTAAGAGAGGGGACCAGATGAATGCGAGTACAAGAGCGGTTAATGTCGTAGTTAAATATTGAATAAACTGGCCCGCTGCAAGGGATGACGCGGCGCGCACATCGTCGGTTTCCCTGTTGGGTGAATGAATACGATGAGCACGTGGAGACACCAAGGAAAAAATACCTAGAAAACTTGACCATGAGGCCACCAGCGCCAACTGGAGCACCCTCGCCACCCATGTCCTGCACGTTGGTGGGATTGCCGCTTCCCGTCTGCCCATCGAACCATTCCATTTGATTGTGCACGACTGCGTGATAAACTTTTCTTCTCAGCTCGATGACGTTCCATTCGCCGGTCCATATCCAGAGGCTGCTCGTGACGCTGCTCATGAGGAGGGCCCCGACACCAAGGGCGACCAACTCGAGTGCAGCGCGGCCCACCCCATGGAGCAGGGCATCCTTTGCTGCTTGGGACGGATGTGGAATGAGAGGGAACGCGGCAAATGCGTTGAAAGACTGGCCAACGACGTAGGTCATGAAAGGGGCGATGCCACCCGCTGCCACTGAGGATGCGACGGCAGGGGTGAGCAACACGAGCTTTCGCCGCAGGGTGAGGAAGGAGAAGAGTAGCTTGAACGTCGGTGCGGGTGGGGGGAGGAGAGGAAGGGGAATGTCGTGGATCGATGCGGTGGGGGAAGAGGGGGCGTCATGTTGCTTAATATCGGTATCAGAGGGCGTCAAGGTTCGCAGAGACAGCGCTGGGCTTGAGCGCGGTGATGGGTCGTGGTTGTTCATCGTTGTCGCGGACGACGACGAGCAACGGGTCTGCGCTGCTGTTGGTCAAGCAAAGGCAAGAAAGAAGAGTGTATTTGCATGTTTTCGGTGGACACTTTTGTTTTGTTCTGTCTGTGAATGGAACGATCGCGTTATTGTCTTTGAAAGACAATAAGATACTCGATTATTAGGTAATCAACCAGGAACGAGGCTTTTGCACAACAATGCACAAACAATGGACAGTGCGGACAATGCTGCCATAGTAGGGTATAATTCTCTTCGAGAGACTAGTAACTCGGCAGAGCTACCCATTTCTGCAGCTCTCGTGTTGCATCTATTTTCCGATCATTCCCAAACCCCATGATCAAGTGAGTTGCTCCCTCGGATGATGTCATGGCCACCAAGTAAGTATAGCGAGTCCTCCATGGAGATAAAGGCGACTAATTTCGACCTCAGATGCGATATCTCGCCAAGGACATCTACAGTAAGCTGGTATTGTCCTTTGATCAAGTGACTCGATTGCACAGTTTTTAGTTTGGTCCTTTTTATACCTCATCTTCCCCGCTTCAGGCCGCCATGGCAAGCACGCAGCAGAACAATTGTGTGTCCGGTAAATGTGTTCATGCTGGATTTTAAGGATCTCATGGATCATGGCAGGCACGGTGGTCGCCGGTCGCCGCCTTTGAAATAATTTTGTCAAGGAGATCCTTGAGTTGATCATCGGTTGCGTACATAGAGTATATCCCGGTCGACGTAAATGATCTCTTTAATTTGGCAGTGACTCTGTGACAGACTGGATCCTGGTCCTGGGTCTCGACACGCTTCTGTTGGCGTATCTCAAGTCACTAGTCGCCTTTGTGGTTTCGCCATGAAATCTCTAGCTGATGGCAGGTCCTCTAACTTGCACTGCGTGGTATGTGTATAACTCATTTCGTTATACCGCACGCACCTGATTGGACTACGGCCATTAATACCTTAGATGTGGTGACAATGAAGCGGCGTGTCAACGGACTAGTGCCCTTCTTTTAATCCTTTCCAAGCTGATAAGAATGTCTTTTGACTGTGGTCAAATCACCGAATCATGACCAATGCCATGCCCCTGTCCGACAGAAGATTTGAGCAGCAGTCAGTGAGCGCCTTTGTGGATCATTCGCGACAATCAGCTCACCGAATGAAGAGGAAGGGCCAAGCGATGGTCCGACACTAACCATATGTGTTACACATGGACAATGCGCTACAACTGGGCCAGCTGGGTATCCAGTTACATTGTCAAAGCGAACTATTGAATCGCTTTGATGTGGGCAGACCAAAGCAAAGCCCAGGACACAGGTTATCACCCTGAACTATGCTGGTATAAAGAGGCACCTTGCTGGCCATGGTGGATCACCAACTCGAATTCACTTTTCATCTCCTCGCCTTACTTTCAAAACTAGCTTTGTCTTCTTGCCTCTTCTGCGCATTCTGGACACCATTCCGCTCCATTCCAACGACTACATCATATATCAGACGCGCGATATGCACGGACGCAATTCCGAGCCATCTGCCGCACAGATGCTACCCTCTTCGCATCAGTCGACAACGCACTCCATTTGGGCCACCACCCCAACCTCGAACCCTTCAATCACCGCTGCAGCCACTCCCGCCCAATCCCACCAGCAACATGAACATGGTAACGCACCTCATTACCCGTCCACGCAGGCGGTACGTAGCCCTTTCGTTCGAAATGATCCAGAGCTAACGAAACTCGCACAGCCCGCGCCAACCAACGATTTTTACCTCGACACGTTCTTCAATCCCGTATGGATGTCCGGCCCAAACGTCTTTTCGTTCAACGAACATGGCACCGTCGTCCGTCCCGAGACATACGCACTTGAACCTTACCCGGGCTATCACGCGAATCGTCCTAGGCCTGTAGATCAGCGCGTCGAATCCGTAAACGCCACGTACTCCCAGGGTTTCGCAAGGAAAGATCCTAAGCCATGGAAAAATGTGGCGATTACGGAGCAGGACGACGCCGAGTTTGAGGAATTCCAGGAGAGAATGCGTCTGGGCGCGCTCGGTGAGCATCGAGGACGCCTTCCGTATGCGCACGAACAGTTCCCCGTTTACGCGGCCCGGGAGACACCTGGCCGCCCCCGCCCCGTGGGTGGTAATCGGAGGTGGTCACTGCAACAAGGAAAAATATGTTTGTGATGTACTAAATGGCCATTCTGTATCTCGTGCTGTGCACGCGTCTCGATCCTGTACATACTTAACGTACTGAATCCGTTTGTCTTCTTGAAAAGAACGCATACCGCCGATAGGGAATCAGGCCCGTGAGAATATATTAGATAAGAGCTGTATAGCTGGGAGCCGGGTTTGGCCGAGGTGAAGCTCAGAATTCTACGGCAACGCCATGATCAACCAGGCTCCTGCATTTGAGTTATCCAGGACGTACAGTCTACACCTTCGTCAGCAGCAGAGGAAGAATGTCAAGTCGACATTCGTGGCCTGAGCTCGCAGTCTGAGGATACCGCAACGGCAGGTTTTCGATGACCGTGGTCTGCCGTCAGGCACCCCAAAAGAAACTTGAAGTGACTCGTTTCACGCGAAGGCCCTGAAACTCGACCCAAGTTACTGCAACAGCGGTGGGAGCCGAGTGTACCAACGGCTGGAACACCTTCCACGTGGTACATACTATGTTGCACAAGGTCGGCGATTTTCCATCTCAGCATTAATATTGGCGCTAATCATATTAAAACTTCAGAGGCGCGCCGGTTACGTCGATGGCAATAATTTAATCCCGCTCCCCACGTGGAGGATGGTGCAGTTATACATCTACGTCCGCGGCCTTGCACGTTAATGCCTAGGTCTGTATGGATGCGGAAGTACCCATCTGACGGCTCTCATGCTTGCATGATGACGTAAGTCCAAGTTTTGAACAGATCATTACTTCCCATTGGACTGATCTCTATACAGCAGAGACGGGCCGTCGTACGATTTTTTGAGACGCTGGGACTGTCAATGATGCTGTTGTCCCCTCGGTTCATAACGGACGTATGGGAGTTGCACACTATCGAAGGCACCGCGAAGAGGAAATCGATAGAGGGTTTAGAATGTCGTCGCTATCCAGCCGCAATGTGGTGGAACCGCAGTTACTGCCAGGTCAATGTTGTATATGCGGACCTTGGACTCGTCATTCGTACCTGACTTGGCCTTGCAGGCTGCCCACCATAGGCACCCAGGTAAACATCAACCCATCATTAGCATTAGAGACTCCAACTCGTGCCACTCCAACTCGTGCCATGGGTAAATGAATCGCCCCCAGGTAGAGTCGGCACTATCCCCTACCCCCAAGCTGGGACTCCACCCTCAAGCTGGCACTCCGCCATTAGATCGACTCCTGTAAGAGAGTGCAATACTCGGCTATTTTCGGATGACATGGAGACCATGTACGGTTGGCTGCTTGCCATAAAAATCCCAAAGCAGCGCCGATATTGTCATGGGCCTAGCGCCACGCACCTCTAGCATTCATTATGTCTGAGAAGCGTCAATCTGATCACACCGCTCTAGCATATTCCTCTGTTCGATGCGTCCATACATCAGCGGTTACAATCATCATCAAGGGTTCCTTCTCATTTGTGCTTGACAGCGGAGTTGCTCGTTTCAGTCAATGACAGTGACGTTTCAGCTAGCACCTTGCCGCTGCCACGCCGTAGATAAGTACGACGGGCACGCATGCGCTGAAACTTGAACTCCAGCCTGGTCCAGTCTGCAGGGTATCGTCTTATAACGCTCCATCGCCATTCCTCTGATCCTGCTCTCTCCATCGTTCCATCCGTACGTGTTTCGCTCCCCTCGCTGGTCGCTTCGACTTTGACCTTCTCTTCAAGCAGCAGACTTCGCGATCATGTCTACAAGTTTAGCGACCGACCTGGCGACACTTTACGTGAATAACTGCGTATCTCGTGCGTCTCATTATAATACGTGATCGATTTCTGACAGGCGCGCTAGTCATGACGGTCGTTGCAGTTACATACGACTATGGTATGTCGTGAACTCACGTCCATTTAATCGTTAATGCCGAACTGACATCTGTGACCAGTCCTTACCCTTCCCGCTGAGGTATTTATGTATCTTCTTTGTGCCGTTCTATGCAAACACTTCCCGGCCGGTCCTTTTGCAACAGATAGAATTCATCTGGGTAAGCGAACACCTTGAGGACACACGACACAACGTTGACAAGACTACAGAAGAAAAGATGGACCTGGGTCTCTACTGCTTTCCTTCTTGTACGTATCAATCGACCCTGGCTATGGTTATAGCTTATGTTTATATTCTAATCTAGGTCCGTTATGTCGGCTTGCTTGCAGTGGTGTATGACTACTCTTCATTGATGATTATCTTGTGCTGACTTGTTCTACTACTGCAGTGGTATTTCATTGCCAGGTATGTGTATTTGGTTTCTTGATTGGGCCCAGCTGAGACTGACTGGACTGGACTTCTGGAAGGGAGTACCTTTGTACCAGGTCCTTTATGGGTGAGTTTTCATTATATGACATCTTGTTCAACCCCTCATTGACTGATTCTCTTGTGCACATCCTTAGCTGTATGTATTTCTTTTTCTCTTTGGAACCTTGATTAGCTGATGTTAACTGAATAGATGTAAGTTTTCCAGGATTCTTGGTTACTGCCATGTTTGAATTTGTTTGACTGGTAGGTAAACTGTCAATTTTTCCTCAAAACTGGACCTACCTTATTTTCACACTTACGGCTGACTGTAAGTAATGTTTATGCTTCTCTGCATGACAACTGATGAGAATTCATTGCAGTACTGATGATCTTTCGGGTCTTTGCATTGTATAACCAATCAAGAAATATTATTGGTATTCTTCTGTTCATTTATGCTGGAGAGGTTGTTGTCGGTGTCATCACTGCTATTGTATACTCCAGCCCTAAGGCTACAATAGGTGTGTCCAGTAATCTATCTTGCATATCTCAGAGACAATCTGAATACAATCATACTGTACAGTGTTTATTTCCCCAGCACCTGATCCACCAGTGTGTGTGGTGGAATACCCTTCATGGAACTTGGCCAGATATTCCATCATTCCTCTGGTTGTTCTGCAGGCTGTGATGTGCCTACTGGTCATCCATCATTCCATTGCACAATCATTCCAGCTGTATGCTACAACAAAGAGATTCAGCCAGTGTGTCAGCCAGTGTGTGCAGCTTATTCTTCACCAAGGTATTCTCTACTTCATTATGTGGGTCACTGTATCTATCATTACTTTATCCAAGGTAGATGGAACTAATGTTCATTTGAATTGACAGCAATTTTTTGTATGCAGTAATCACCAGGGGTCTCTTCAGCATTTCTATCAATCCAACACTTGGTCTGATTCTAACTAATATTTTAACCAGTTTTATCTTTGCAATGAGCCCCAGGTTCATACTGAGCCTAAGGGAGTTGTATGCTGGTACTCTTCATAGCCCATGTATTGATATTGGGTTTGGCATGACATCAGGCCAAGTTGGAGACACATCCACAAGCATTCACTTTGTAGGTGCAAGGCAGGGATCAGGGTCAGATGAGGTTGAAGAAGTGCCTATGGGGGAACTGATGAGGAGGAGATATATTGATGGGATATGAGAAGCATGGTCCAAAAGCCTACCTGTTACTTTGGGTGCAACCACATTCATTTGCATTGTCTTTCATACCATTCCTTGTCTATAGTATATGAGTCCCTTTGAACTTTTGAATGATCTGTCAGCATTATCACTTCTTCCTAATGGCATACCCTCCAAATCTGCTAGCTTACAGCTTTACACTGACAGTCAGGTATGGTGGTAGCAATCATGTGTGAGACAAAAGTTTAACTGAAGTAAATCAGAAAGTGGTGAGATGATCTTTGGAGGCTCTATCATATAGCCATACATGCCATTAATAAGATCTTTTGCCAAAGGTCCGGCTGAGTGCTTGTGAGCATCTCGAAGTCTCTCAATGGTGGCATGTCCTGGTTTCTCACTTATCAAGGATATCAAAATAACTGGGGAAAGAAGAGCCTATTCACTGGTAACCAGGGCATTACTGAACGACAGAATTTATAGAGCCCAGGTTCCGCTGGTGAGTTTTGGCTGCCGTATATGTCTACTGCACGGCTCTGGTTTGTACATGATGAGCCCGAGTGTGTAAAATTGCCAGAAGCAAACAAGTGTCTACCTTTTGACTTGCATTCCTTGATGATATCTATAGGTTAGCCGCAAGTCACGATACCATGACTAGCTCAATGTTGCTCAATGATCCCTCATGGAGTGCCGTTCGTCATTAACGTAGGTTAAAGGTCATAGTCAAACAGCAAGGAATGATTACCAGGAAATGGAGAACGAGAGTGAAAATGCCGAACAGTGAGCAAAAAAAAACGTTGATTTCTGCGAAAAGGACGGAGCGTAGCAGAGAAAGTCCGTTAAAGCAGATGTACAAAACGCACATCGAGCGTGTAGCGAGTGTGGCTACTATGACATGTCTTCAGGTCCGTGACTGACATGTAGCAGAAGGATGGACTGCGTGAAGAAGGAAGACACGGATGAGTTCGTTGCGAAGGATGACCATTCGAACCTAGTAGGTACGCACAGATTCGTCGCCTGTTGAAGGGAAGGCTGGTGTGTTATTTCTCGCGGAGATGGGCGCGGGAAAACCTGAGTCGAATGACCCACAGACTGCGGCAGCTGCCTCCACCACTGTGCTGAATCATGGTGCCAGGTGTACTTATTGAGTTGATATGATGGGGCCAATATGGAATCAACGATTCGTTGTGTAAAATAATGGCGGTCATGGTAGGGATCTCGACGAAGATCAGAACGTAGTATCTCACTGACCACTAGCAGTATTCAACAATTGAATTTGCGTATACGACAATGTAACATGTCATGGAAACGTTACCCTGATTGGTTGTAAAAGTGTTGTTCCTGTGATCATCAGCCAAGTTCAGACTACACTCATCCAGACACGAACCAAGGTTTACTTCTCAGCAAATCCAATGCAATTCGCATCCAGATCGAATACCTGCTCAAAATGGTCATTAGTTTGTGTCGTCCCAAAGACGGGTTGCTACTGACCACATAGTATTTGTCCAATGTCAGTCCGAGATGGAAATCGAACCCCTTTCCACAGGGTTGTTTGAATGGATAACTACACCATACCGTTTCTCAGGTTCTCCAACCAATGCCGTGTTCTGGTCCGCTAGAAGTAGCTGAGCAGCGACATCCATAGCGAGCACCTGTCCAGCGATCGCGAAGTTGAGAGACTGCATGGATGAGACAGAGGAAGGTGGGATTTCGAGGAGACCCAAGCTTGAGTTCATCTTGGCTCCTGGGTTTGCTTTCATGTATACTTCAAAGAGGTCGGATTACTGTTAGATACGACGTTATCACTGATTAGGTATATAAAATCGAAGAAGGGGCATACGCGTTGAACCGGTGTCGATGATTCCAGCGGTGGAAGTTGGGATGGTGTGGTTACCGTACGTGCATGAAGTGATGTTTAAGCCGTAGAAATAGGCAGCTGGATATATTTTCGTCATGGGAACATACGTCAGCTCGCCCTCGTACTGCATATAAAGACCATCTAACACGAGTTCACAGGACACGATACAAAGCATATCCGAATCACCACCTCCATAAGTCAACGCCCCACATCTTAGGTTAACGACAAATAACGATTAGACATCGAATACTCGCTTGTGTCACTGTAATCGTTGAAGGGGCAAAGTAAACGCCGAGTACTTGGTGCTCGATAAGTTCCTGTGAAGCAAGGTTGTTCATTACCGTTGGGATCGTCGCATTCCTATCGGGTGAAAGCGTTCCCCGTGTGGGATCGACTGATCCAACGCCAAGGATGCCATCGACACCGTCGACACCGGCAGAAGAAAGTACATCGCCGATGGATTGATTGGCGATGACGCGAGGGTCACCTTATTGTTAATGATGAGGTACGGAAACGATTACGAGGTCTCTTACACTCCTTTCCGGCGAAGTTGCTAGACCAGTAGGTGACATTCACGATTTCCCATATGATACTGGTGGACGTTCGAATGAAACGAGTGCCAGTGCTGTAACAAAAATCATAAGCACTGTGACTTTATTCGATCATACCACTCACCCACAGAAAGTGTTGGAGGAACCGGTGTCAGGTTTAGTAGGTCGGAGGGGCTGAATTGAAGGCGTGTGAACCCGTTCGAACACCGCCCTAATTAATCGCAACACGGTGTCACAGTGCGGTAACGACTTGTCCAGGCAGCCATCCTAGGCAACCTCTTTTTATTTTAAATTTTCAAAAAGGGAGCCTGTTCGGCGAAGTAAACAGACTGATCAGTGGTTGCTATGCTTGTGTCTGGTTTTGTGAATTCTACCTCGTCTTTGGGTGAGCTCCAGACAAACAGCCTTGAGTTTTTGGCTGAATTCCGGAGATCGGTTCTGCAGCCAACAGCTTCCAAGCACATCAAACCGGCTGAGATCGCGGCACGGAGGTCATATACATATCTAGTCTGGTGGCCAGACTAGGTCATATCAAGTTTTCATAGAAACGCCGCGCCGTCCGATCAGTCGGTACTACATAATTTATGTCATGATCAAGTGCACTCTCGCTCCACCTGCATCACTGATACGGGAGAAGCGTGATAATCAATTTTTGTTCATTGGGCAGTGATTGTAGAGCATTGTAGAGCGTGTGAAATGAGCAAAAATGTATTATATTCCATTATCACGCTTCTCCTGTTTCAGTGATGAACTCGACCATGCACCGCCTATATTTTTCGCCATTTAACCCCGCCATCTTCACCATTCGCTCGTATCTCTTACCATCCCATTCACGTCTACGAAAGCATGTCCTCCGATGTGCAGTCGGCCTCGGCATTGTTGGCATTGCAACGGTCATCTGACTATGGTTCCCGTTCGTCGTTTACGCTCGTGGTCGATTGGAATGTGATCTCTATTGACTGTTCTAGTCATGATTATCGTTGCAGTCAGTTATGATTACTGTAAGCCAATCAGTTTGATATTTCGCTCAGTCGTGCTCCAGTGACTTCCCCCATCTCAGGCGTCACGTTTTCGAACGAGGTAACACGCTGGCATCTGGATTTAGAAAAGCTTCTATCAGCTAACGATTTTCATAGGTAAGATATATATGGGTCTGTAGTCGTCGTCCTTGCAAGCAAATGCGATATAATGATACCTATCATAGAGAAGACCTTGGACCTGGGTGTCTACGCTGTTTCTTCTTGTGAGTGTCTTGCCTCTTGACTGTGTTGCAGATCCGAATCGGTCGTATACTAGATCCGTTATGCCGGCTATCTTTCCGTCCTGTAAGTGAATGCCAATGGAATGTTTCAAATTCACAATTTTGACTGTCTCAGCTCCGCGGCGCTATGTAAGTTCACGATATCTAATTTATGGTTAGACTGACAAAATGCGCGTGAAGTTGGCACTGCTTTCATAACTAGTTCAAAGGTGCGACGTCGTTTGCACCCAAACCCATTGATCGCTCACCCGCATCACAATCGCTTCAAATGACATTAGGCGTGAGTATCCAGATATACGTTGCTTATACTTGAGACTTTCCAAGCTGATACGGTCTGATAGCTGTGAGCATCTCCAAATAGTCACACCCATATCCCCCTAAGCTCAATGTTTTGAAGGCAATATAGTCTATCTTGTAGGAAACTGGGCTTACCCACTTTTTTGGGTGGGTGCCGATAGTGAGCGTTGCCATCATCCACACCTTGATGTAACCTAATGATGGTGATTGGAGTGATGATGATCCTCCGTGTGTATGCGATGTACAATCGGTCAAGGATCATCCTTGGCATTCTCCTTGTGATGTACATCACGGAGGTGGTCTTTCTCTTCGTCAGCAGCAGCATTTACAGCGATCCAACCTATGTCACAGGTACGTATCGAAATGAGTCAACCAAACGACGCTGTCTCTCACAGAATTATGTCCTCTAGTATCGGTTGGCCCACTGCTTGACCTCACGTTGTGCAACATCAGTTTCAGCACACAGATGTGGAACAATGCATCCACAATCACCCAGTTCATCCTCGGCACTGTCCTGTGCGCCTTGGCGGTGACCCCGCTCGTGAGGGAGTCGCTCCAGATGCGTCGAGCGACACGGAAATGGCAGCTGAACAGCTACATGCGTCTCCTTGTCAGAGAAAGCATATTATATTTCATCGTGTACGTATCTCCCTTGTCTCGTTTGCCCTCGGACTTTTCTTTCGACTCTCGACACACTCTGACGACACACCGTGTTCAGCACTCTCTTTTACAGTCTCGTCTATATGCTTGGTCTCCTCGGTGTTATCCCCTCTGGGTGGGTGACACTGGTGTTATTCGTTGCCGTCAACATTCCGCTATACACGCTCACCCCGCGGTTCGTCGTGAATGTACGGGAGTTATATGCGCTCGAAACGGAGGGTCGTAAAGATCGTGACATTGACACTGGCTTTGGCTTGTCGAGTGGAGTAGCACGCGGTGTAGGCAGGTCGACGACGGTGGGGACGATGGCGTTCGCACAGGGCCCCGGGGGGTTGGAAGATGGGGAGGAGATTGCCATGGTAGAGGAGAGGGCGGAGGGCGGAGGGCAACCGTAAGTAAGTATGCGTGGTTTAGACATGGCAAAACACTCTATTCTTCTCCTTGACCCTCCGATTTTCGAGTCCCATTAAATACCCAAAAACGCATGTCGCAGATGTAATTATTACGTGCCGAAGTGTATGTTCTTGTTTCCGGATAAATTTGGGAGGTATATACTACATATTATGCGCAACTGCCAGAGACCGCCGAAGTCACCTCGCTGGCAGTATCGGTGAACACCCAACGCATGGTTCATATGATCTGTAATGAGACCGCGTACAAACACAAGATCGAGCTCTCGCACCAATTCGGGCACGCATCGTCGACCTTGTAACGGAGAAAGTTTGTTATTGATTCCAAAGATCATGTCAACTACACATCAGCATCGTAATCACGAAATGACAGGAAAACGGTCCTCGTAGTCCGATATGATAATGGCCTCCAGCGCATTCACTTCCCTCACAGCCATGACATTCTAAATTTGACGTGTAAAAAAATAATCAGCATAACAAGCGCAAGACGAGATCAACATCCGCCTTACATCAACCAACTCGTTCGGCGTCGCGTTGAGTGCCAGCTGACACCACCTCCCAAGACCGGGAAGCATTCCAGCTAGACGGGTCTTGGTTTCGTCCTTGTGCTCAGAGCTAGCACCCACCACGGCGTCTTCTGTTCTCGGCCGTGCTTGTGCCTCTTCTGCGCTTGGCACGTTCACAGCGCTGGCACTGTCGACAAAGACGCGCGCTCGCAGACCGTCCATCAGCAGTTCGGTCGCACGGTCGAGCGCGCAACCCAGTGCGTAGGCGAAATCCGGTCCAGATAGATAGCGACGGGTCTGTGCAAGCAACGCGTTGAACTGAGGGTCTATGTCCAACGTGCCGCGCGATGTGGCGAACGAATCGGACATGTCCACCGGCAATGAGGGGTGGAGACGATTGTCCGATTCGTGGGCATGAGAAGATGGGGGGGTGGGGAAGGTGGTACGGCGTGGTATTGGGCTCTCGATCGGGATTGCGGATGCGCGACTCAGGCCGTTAAAATGGGTTTTTGGAGGGATGGGCAGATCGATGTCGCCGTGTGTTGAGGGACGATTTGGACCACAAGATGGATGGGGACTCCGTGCGAGCAGACGGTCGATGTTATCGTTGATCTCGCTCTCTCGAGGGATCGAAAGAGCACCGCCTTGTGCAAGGACATGGGCAGTTGTCTCTGGCGTTGGTGGGAGGAGGGATGACAGGAACCTATAAAGAACAACTAATCAGAAGGCTCTGGAACGGGGGGCTAAATCACTTGCCTCGCACTCGGTCTGCTTCCTGTATCATCCATTTCTACGCGTCTTCGTACATCCATGAAGAGCGTGGATAGCTCGGATGGCGAAAGTTTAGCTTTTAGTGACACACTAAATAGAAAACGTTAGTATGTGCAACAAAGTTGGTGGGAACTCGAGGAGATGATGGTTGTGTACGACGTCAGAAAACAAGACATGGAACGCATACACTCGCATTCCATAAGGAAGCGTAACCTATATCCATGGCGTATACGTGAATCAACTTACTCGTCGAATACGCTCTCAACACTGCTCCTTACCCTCGCAGCGACATCTTTCCAACCCACATGTAACACCCACCAAGAAAGCGTGAGGAAGCGCAATTCCGTCGCTTCAGGGATCGCGTCCAGTGACCCGTCCTCTTCATCGCCATCTTCGCTTTCTCCGAGAATCCACGCGGGCCAGATTGCCTCTACATCCACGATCCTGGTCACAGCTTCCCTGGCGATGATTCCTGTTAAAGAAAAGTCAGGTACTTGATCGCGTGCGCGCTCAGCGCGATCGGAAGCCCGAACGGAATCAATGTAACGGCTGCGACCAAGAAGATTAAGTTGAACCGCTGTGAAGAGAGAGAGCAAAGTGATCGTGTACAGCGTGGTTAGCGTGCGCGTCAGTGCTAGAGAAGGGTTAGCCAAAGCATATAGTCAGTGGAAACGGCCGCACCAAGTATTTTGACTTCATTCCATAGTTGGCCCTTTGTACGTGAGCCCGTGGAGGTTACTGAGTTTTCCGTATTGTGGCTGAGAGAGGAACTCGCAGAGGTGATGGAGTCTGAAAGCCGCGCGAGGACATCCGGTCGGGTAGTATGGCCTTCAGAGGCCGACATATGCTCGATCCAGCTACCAGAAGTTGCTGAGGCACGATCACCGTCGAAACCCGATTCCGAGTGGGAGGAAAAAGAGAGAGAGCCAGGGTCTGAATGTACATCGGAGGACGTACTCGTTTCCGACACGGATTGTGAGCGCGGCTGACTGCATGGCGGTTGAAGCGTACGAGAACGAGAAGCACGCGAGAGAGATTGCAGCTCGTTTGTAAGAGACTCGACGTCCATGTCCTCAAGGATCTGGGTAGCAAGGGTGGGCATGAGCGCTATTATTGTGAAACAGACATCGTCATGAGTGGATTGGAAACGGCGTCGAAGACTGTCGCCCGTGAACAAACGTGAGGTGATGAGCACGCCAGAGAACGAACAAGACACACTTGTCTCTTGCGAGCTTGGTTCTGAGCATCTTGTCCTTCATGTCCTCTAGTCTCTCGCCGACATAGGCATTGACGGCGTAGGAACCACATAGAAATGTAGCAGACTGGATGAGTCCCCGACGTCGGTTATGCACGTATCGCTGTATCGCGGTCAACATCGAGTTCGACTGAATGTACAGTGAATTTGTCTCGCAATGCGGATACGGGTTCGTCAGTGTGTATTACGTAAGTGAACAGAACTGGATCACATGATCACCTGCGACTTGAACTTGAGCTTGAACTCTTGAACTGCTTGAAGGCTTGAGCCTTGCGAGATGCAAATTTCTAGGTTTCATCATGCCAGAAGGCTAACCACGGTACTGCCCCTTATACTGGTACATACATGGTAATGGTTGAGAGATACATGCCGCAGACATCGCTTGCAGCGCATACAGCTGGCAGGCCAATCGGCGTACTCGCTATGGGAAGTACCAAATCTCGCGTTTCATCGACTGTTCAGTGTTGGCACTTATCTGCACGTCCGGGGATACCAGGATCCGTCGTTGACCATATAGCATCGGATTAACAGAAGATTACGGTTCAACGCAGAGGTACCTTTTTGTCTCATTCTGCCTTGTGCAGCCACGGCGTCATGGGAACGATAATTTAAACGCACAGCCTCTAGCGCTACCAGTCCAAAACAGGACAGTCTAATACGTCGCATCCTGGCGCACTGCCAGTTGAAATCCTGGCTAGCTGGAACAATCGATTAAACATGTTTGCGTTCTTTACTCGGCGATGTCACGCACTACGGTAAATATTCAATTGATAACCAGAACTATGGAACCCAATCGGCCTCCTGGACTTATCCGTTCGTAGGTGGTTGTTCTAACTTCCATCAGAATCCAGTGATGATCAACGGAAGGCTGTGTTTACTACTTATCGCCGCCAATGCCCTTGGCCCATATATTGACTCATGTTGGGAGGCGTTACCATTGCTGTAAATATGTCTATTTTCAGTCTGCACGCGGTTATCTAGGGCATCAAGTGCCTCCACGTAGACGTCGTCCGCTTAGTTATCATATCCATCTCTCCGTCTCAACGATATACAACCAATACATTGGATTCAAAGGTAGAGAGTTATTACAACTACAGCCCGTGATTCGTGAAAAAGCAGGGATATATATGTGAACTGCAAGTCTTGCCATTACATAAATAATACCACCAACAAGAAAGCGGACCCTCGTGTAAATATGAATGACCTATGATATTACACAGATCACAGTACCCGGGAAATGCAGCAGTCCAGCGTGCAGAAGAGAATCATAGGGACGCTTACTGGGCATAGTAATAACTAGGTGGAGGAAGGGAATCGAATCGATCCACCGAAGGTTGTCGCTGCCCAGCCATCATCCTCTCGATTACATACGCAATCGCCGGAGCTGGGGCGTTGTTTGTGTACAGTTTATTCACGAAATCAGCCTGATCATCCGTAAGCGTTGGATGTGTCTCCTGTATCCGAGGATGTGATATTTCCGAAGGGCCGGAGGGGGGGTTGTACGAACCAGCCTGCTTAGGGGAAGTGACTGTGGAATCGACGATCTGAGTCGTGTTCGTGTGTATGACACCTAATTGTGATTTCTCACCTGATAAACCTGAACTCTCTGAGCGGAACGGCGCGCGTGTACTGACAGTGCCAGTCATGAGGCTCTCAGTTGTTGGATGTTCTGTGACATCTGAATGCTGCTCTGGCCACTGATAGTATAGCGAATCTGCCGAAAAGGGTTCTATCCTGATGTCGGAATCCAGGCCTATGCTAAGCCTTTGGGGTTCGCGACGGCGCCGACACAGATAGAAGAATACAAAGAGGAGCGCAATAAGACCCGCCAGGGCGCCTAGGGCCACTCCGACCATCGCGCCAACATTTGTGCTATTACGTGGTTAATATCACAGTGGAGAAAGTTCAAGGTGCTTACGTTGACTTGGAAAGAGACGGTGTAGCCGTCGACGTGACAGTCGCCCTCGAAGTGGAGACTGCAGTAGACGAGGCTACGGAACTCGTCGTCGTGGCAACGATCGTCTGGTTGATCACCGCGTAATCAAACATCACCCGGCTAAATATATTGTTCCAGTTCTGTACGGTCATGGTTGCCGTATGATTTCCGGTAGTGATACCTTGAACACTGAAAAGAGTGACGTTTGGGGTGTAGAAGTGAGGGCCGGGAGGAGCAGGCAGGACATTATGCTTTGGTGCTTCTCCGTCAATCGTGAGGGTTGCATTGATACCCTGCAGGCCAGCTTGAAGAACATGTATAGTGATACCAGACCCTAGAAGAGATCGTGAGCCTCGGCATAAACTGCAAGTATTGGCACTTGCCAGTGAATGGGATCTGCACCTGGCAGTCATCCGAGATAGTGCATGCAGCATCTGCGCGCCAGATCAAGCTCATGATTGCTTGTACGTCCGAGAGACTCACAAGTGCTGTGCGGCACTTAGATCGAGTGGCGGGTCAGCGTTGGACATGGAACTCACTAGGTGTGATTGAAACAATGAGACGCATCAACAGGCATCATCGTCCCATTGGCAAAGTGGATGTAAAGAGTTTCACCACCCTCCTGGAAGGGCCTCCATCTCCCACCTGCTGGGTTTTCTGAATAAAGGTGAGAGGTGAGGTTTTGATCATCGATATAGTAGTCCGCACTGGCGAACGATACGAGAGCTAGAGACGCTAGCAATCTCTTTGAGAAGCTAGTCTGCATACTGTCTAGCCCCGAGTGATGTATCAACAAGAAGGACGGATCAAGGGAGAAACCCTCTGAGCGAAGGCCGAAAACAGGCGCACTCGGGTATGTTTAAGTTCGGAAACTGTATCGCGATTCGCGATGGAACGTTAGTTTCATCAAGCCCTCTTATATGTTAGCATCTCATGGTAACATGCCAGATGCAATCGGTCATCACTTGGGAGTGTCCAGCTAGAAACACGATGCGTCACGGTAACTCATCCTCGGCAAACACGATGATGAATGAGGGTCCGTTGTTGACTCTATAGACCAAAGTCAGTATGTAGCCGTGGATTGAAACGCGACCTCAACCTAGATGGTCAGACACGGTGACCGTGAAGATACGGTGGCGTAGTGAGTGAGAGCTTACGTTACGCTTCCTGATGGAAGGTTCACGTTTCTTTTCCTGTTTCAACTTTCCGGAATGACCCGGCGGTCCTGCTACTGTAGGCATGCATAGCAGCCAGAAACGTATCTGAGCGACCTAATTCAATGGCGTTTAAATCATGTTAACTATTTCTAACAGTAAGGCACCCAATGTTCCACACTAGGGTAGTGTGGGAGATTGACGTTCTCAATCACGAGAATCCCCACAACAATCAATGCCATATCGGAGAGATCGTTACAGATGTCAGGCCTAGGGTCGAGAAGCAACTTGAAGAAAGGTAGTATCAACAAATATGAACATACTGGGACGTACTACAGCTCCTTTACAAATTATCTCACTGGCGGAAGAATACAGGTGTACCATGTACAATGCTCATGTAAAATTCTGCACACGCCAAGCTCACTCGTGCGCACGCTCCTTCCCAGCGGTCGTTTCGAGGGTAGGGGCCCGGGTCCTAGACTTTGGTATTAGTATGTAGGGGAGAAGTTGCGGGGTTTGAATTATTTCTCAATGCCTTCGAACCACTTAGAGAAGGACGACGTTATCATCCCCACTTTAGCCAGCAGGGACACTATCTCCGCGTGCAGTAAGTAAACCGGTAGTCACGAAGGAAAGATCCGCCAGGGTAGAGAAAAGGGGAGTACAGGATTGGCCAATACTGCAATGCCTCAAGGAATCAGGAACGGCGGAGTGCTCGGTAGACTACAAGAGTCGACAATATCACGACATCCTGTGAGGAAGCGTGGGGTCTTGAGGCCGCACAAACTCCCCAGTACTGATGCAGATGAGTCGCTAGGAAACTTTGAGCCGTGCAAACCAGCACTCGGCATGATGCTCGCCGCGACGGAACTTACATAGAAATATATAGTTCACAGCCCAGACTACATACAATCGAGCATGTCAACCATTCTGTTGACTTTGGGTCTTAGCAGCGGCCTTCGTACGTAAAACCTGTCTCAAGTTGCTTGTCAGTTGTCGTTGTCTTGTCTCGTGTTTGACGATCGGCAATGATTCGGCACCCTTCCGACCAACGATCACCATCAATGATCCGTGACCTGAGAGAGGTGCATGCAGCGGCTTGAAGGCACCCGGATGGGTCTGTTTTGACCCGGACTCGGATGCGCACCAGTGTCAACTTTCACCCAGACCTTGCCGCTCATTGTATTTTATCGATAAGGCTGCATTTCGGCCTGTAGGTTCGAGTCCCCAAATATGCCGAAATGAGCCCCGGCCACCAGCGGGTCAACCATACACACCAAGTATGTGGAAGATCACCAAATTCGATATGATCATTATCATTTTTCTTGGCGAGGACGGTGGCGTCCTCTCAGCCGATCTTCCCCCCCTGGCCCTTGAACCGCATTGTCTCCGCATCGAGTCTCCTTGATTTGATGCTATTCATACGTACCCCTTTGACGTACTACTCTCCAATGGACAAATGATACGGCAATGTGTTCAGTGGCTGTGACTTTTCCAAAAAGGGGTCAACAACGTGTGGGGCTGATTTTGTAATATAAGCCGGACAGATACCAGCATTTGATCAGACAATCGTTCCCTCCCCGCCATCATGACAGACTCTACAGACTCAGTCCAAATTCACCCTATTGCTCCCCGCCTCAAGAACGGCCCAAAGACGCCTCATCTCGGCCCCGATATCGACGCCTACAGAGCTGCTCATGCGTTGACTGTTGCTGACGACTCTGAGGAATGGTGGGCAAAGGTCCGTTTTGCTGATCGTCTGTGTGCATCAGGAATCAACCTTTATATCTTAGGTAGCGCGAGAAACCTTGCACTGGCACACCCCCTTCCACAGCGTTAGAGTGGGAGGATTCGAAACAGGAGACATTGCCTGGTTCCCCGAGGGCGGCTTAAATGCCTCCTACAACTGTGTGGATCGTTGGGCGCACCGGTATCCCGACAAGGTAAGCCACCGCGCTTAGTTCTGTTAATAGTGACTTAATATCTTTCAGACTGCCATCATTTACGAGGCCGATGAGCCTGGAGATGGCCGTCTCATCACGTTTGCCGAACTTCTTCGTGAGGTTTGCTCGATCGCCCTCGTCCTCAAGCGCCTCGGCGTCAAAAAGGGAGATACCGTCTCTATATACCTGCCCATGGCTTGGCAAGCCGTCGCTGCCTTCCTTGCCTGCGCTCGTATTGGCGCTATACACTCCGTTGTCTTCGCTGGATTTAGTTCGGAATCCCTCCGTGACCGAATCCTTGACTGCAAGTCCCGCGTCCTCCTTACCAGCGACGAAGGTCGTCGAGGTGGGAAAACTATTGCCACCAAAGCGATAGTAGATGCTGCGCTCAAGGAATGTCCATGCGTGGAACATGTCTTGGTACTCAAGCGTACTGGCAACCAAGTCCCCTGGACTCCAGGCCGTGATTTGTGGTGGCACGAAGAAACCGCGAAAGTACCCAACTACTGCCCACCTGAAATCATGTCTGCAGAAGACCCATTGTTTATCCTCTACGTGAGTACAAGTGTGGACCATCCTACTATTTATTCTAACCCTGTTCGTCACAGACATCTGGTTCGACTGGAAAACCCAAGGGAGTGGTCCATACCACTGCTGGTTACCTGCTCGGTGCTGCTTTGACTGTCAAATACGTCTTCGACCTTCACCCAGATGACAAGTTTGCTTGCATGGCTGATATTGGTTGGATTACTGGTCACTCTTATATCGTTTACGGACCTCTTGCCAACGGCGTCACAACGACCGTATTCGAGTCCACTCCCATATATCCCACCCCATCCCGTTACTGGGAAACAGTGCAGAAGCACAAACTTACACAATTCTACTCCGCTCCCACGGCTATCCGTCTTCTCCGTCGCCTCGGGGCACACCACGTGGAGGGCCACGATCTCAGCACTCTTCGTGTACTGGGAACTGTCGGGGAGCCCATCAATCCCGAAGCCTGGAATTGGTACAACGAACACGTCGGTCGCAAGCAATGTGCAATTGTCGATACCTGGTGGCAGACGGAAACCGGATCCATTTCAATTACACCTTTCCCTGGAGCCATCGAGACTAAGGCTGGCTCAGCGACCGTCCCATTCTTTGGAATCAAGCCCGCTATCCTTGATGCTGTGTCTGGACAGGCGCGTTAAACGACTTCCGTTTTCAACCAATCGCTTACTCATGAACCAATAGGAATTGGTAGGAAATAATGTTGAAGGAGTTCTCGTTCTTAAGCGCCCTTGGCCTTCGATCGCTCGCACAGTCTGGGGTGACCACAACAGATACCTTGAGACGTACATGAAGGTATGGTTATTATCTAGAAATCCATGCATGTGCTATCGAACTTTTCAATTAGCCTTACCCTGGGGTTTTCTACACCGGTGATGGTGCTGCGCGGGACGAACATGGGTATATTTGGATTAAAGGACGCATCGATGGTGAGATCGAGTCTTCTTGGCCTAGAGTCAAACTTGACGTGCGGGGATAGATGTTATCAATGTTTCTGGGCATCGTCTCTCGACTGCTGAGATTGAATCGGCACTTATTTTACACAAGGGTGTCGCCGAGACCGCAGGTCTGTGCATGATATCCGTGTAGTCGTCTGTGACTGACCACATGCTCAGTGATCGGAACTGCTGATGAGTTGACCGGTCAGGCGGTCTACGCATTCGTCACTCTGAAACCGTAAGCATATATCTGGCATAGCTAGTCCCTGTGTTAATCTAAACCAAGGGAATTCGCATACGATCCGAACGACGAGGCCGCTCTCTCGAAAGAACTCGTCCTTCAGGTTCGCAAAGTGATTGGCCCCTTCGCTGCACCGAAAAAAGTAGTCATCGTTGGCGATCTTCCCAAGACACGCTCTGGCAAGGTGCGTTGCATGATTTCAGCTATCAAACGACTATTCAATATCCCCTTTAGATCATGCGTCGTATCATGCGTAAGATCGTTGCTGGCGAGGGTGATCAGCTTGGCGACCTCAGTACACTCGCGGAGCCCGGGGTTGTTGATGCTATCAAGAAGAAAGTCGCCGAGATGCCCGCAAAGAACTGAATGAATGGAGTAGATGTATGTTTCGCGATGTGTATTATTGTAGACTGCCACCCTCTCTTCATCATAGTTGATGTAACGAACATACCGAATCAAGTTTCTTGTTGTACCAATGTTCACGGAGAACACCCCGTCAACCTTGCCGCTCAAGGCTGCATGCAGCTAGCGAGTGTCTCAGCATTTTTGGTATGTGCGTAACCGCGAGGCTCGGACTCTTTTCAAGGATGCTGGCTGTGATTGCTTGAGCAAGTGATGGCGAGTGATGACAAAATCAGTTTCGCGACATGCTCAGCCTCGAAAAACTCGCCGCCTTTGCATCAGCAGTCCGTCAGTTCTTGCCATCCATGTCCCAGACGATCTACCGAACGTCTGATCCACGTAATCCACTGGTGACGTACCAATCTCCGACGAATTCAAAGTGCAGCCACTTTCGAAATGCTCCGAGTCGGCAATGTGCCATTGTGCGCCCGAGCCCGATTTGTACTATCATGACGTGCTTTCCAGTTCGGCAGAAGAGAGCGACCTTTTGGAACCGTGGAAAATGCGTGGGTGCATCTGGGAATGCGCGTCCCAGGGGTTCGGTTGCGCTCCCTTTTGTGTCGGGAAAAAATGTCGTTGAGTGGGAATTGTCAGGACTTGGGTTCAAAAGTGGGCTCGCTGGGAGAATAGGGCGAGATGCGTGGCATCCGATGCGAATGTAATGCCCTGGTCGGACTGCTTGCGGGGGAAACAGATAGAAGCCCTCGTGTATGTCGGTGAGGTAGCGTGCTATATTCATCCATCAGCGGCGAATCTTTGGAGAAAGGTGACTTGCGGCTGCAAAGGTCCGACAGAGAAACCACTCTGCGTTCAATCAAGTACACAAAAGACAAACCTCACGCCAACAGAAAGTGTTCGATGGTTTTAAAGTAGTACTCTTTATCCTCCCAAAACGGGCAGTGACTCTTTGCAAACTTGACCCATTTCACCTTGGGGATTCTCTCAATGAAGGGCGCTATGACGAAATCCTGCGCCCCCTCCTCTGTACCATTAACGACGAGCGTAGGACAGGTGATCATGTGGAGACGATCGATGACGGACCAAGTCTTCAACGTGCCTGTCGTGTTGAACTCGGAGGTACCAAGCCTGGTCCAAGCCCGAGATTCAGTAAGACGGATGATATCAAATGACGACCATTTCAATCACTCACATCGTCGTATACACCGTCGGGTCCTCTTCCATCGCCTTGAAGGATATCACCAGTTCCTCTGGCCAAGGCACGACCTGGCACGTATGCTTGTTATAAAACACCTGCAACGCGTCCTGATACTCTTTCGACGACGTCGTGCCCTCCCTCTCGTGCTTTCGAACCAAGTCCTGGAACGCTTGAGGGAACTTGCTCAAATGTTGCAGCATGCTCTCTTCCCAGAGGGCCTCGGACGCGGGGGCGTTGGCGATGATGAGGCGACGAAGGCCCCTGGGATGGCGCGTGGATACGTAGTCTGCAGCGAGCATACCACCCCACGATTTTCCTAGCAAGTCGAAATGGGTCTCGATCCCAAGCTTCGTGAGGAGGTTGTCGAGCTCATCCATGAAGAGTTCGACTGTCCAAAAAGACTCTTTTTTGTGGGGGAGATGGGTGGACGCTCCGGCGCCTATCTGGTCATAAAAGACGACGGGAATGGCATGGGTGGTGTAGAGCGCGGTGTGGGAGATCATGTAGTGGTGGGACATGCCAGGTCCGCCGTGAAGCACGACGAGGGAAGTGATGCCAGACTTGAGGTCACCGATGACTTTGTACCATGTCTGGTACGTCGCATTGCCGACTTTGAAGTCAGCCGTACCTGTAGTTTCGGCCATTGTTAAATTGGAATCCAGAAGAACGAAATCTGATAAGGCAGGCCCGCTCATGCGGCATCTTGTGAATTATTCACAGGAGCACAGAGGCGGGTCGTGGTAACTTGCACGATTTATTCAAGGTGTTGGCCCGCGTGAGTCCTCGAGTGACAGCCATGACTCTCACAACAAACTTAGAACACTTTGCCATTACGATGGACTCGGACAGAGTACGACTTTGTTAACATGGAACAAGGCAAGCTCAAAATTTCTGCTACTCTGATTGGTGCGCGATACACAGCTTGATTCGCATTGAATCATCGGAGCTAATAAACGACTCATCCTGTGTCAGATTGCATCCGTATAGCTGGAACCGTTGACTCAAACGTGACTCCTAAGCCCGGTTTCTCCTGCTTATAAAATGTAGCGAAGAGCGATTGGGAACTGAACACCACGTCTATCGATCATCCTCTGTTTCAATATAGAGGTATGGAAATGCTGAGAAGATGCCATACTCCAGTGCCGCCTTGGGGTGCTCAAGTTGAGCAGATAACCTGGGAGAAGTCACGAGTAAGTGTCCACTAGGCGCAAATTTGGTGCAAAACACTTACATATGGACGCGGGTAGTCGGGAACACCAAGGCGTAGGCGATTGAATAAGCCTCCTTTGATGCATGATCCCGGATGGGATTGGGATGGGAGGCGCATTTTGTTCAGTGAAGAGACGGTCGTGCCTAACGGGGTGGAGCGTGACTGCGAGATCTGCGTCTGGGAAGACGAAAATTCTCCTATATTGTCTGGAAGAACGC
>JBBPTD010000460.1:0-25796 GCA_038093895.1 Boletus aff. mottiae
GTCGAGAACGTCGCAGGAACCATCGCGAACAAGACACATTGTAGTGGGTACTAATCTTCCACTGGCAGTCGCTCGTTCGTCGACATAGCGCTGTTCCTCGATCGACGACGATGGGTTGTCCTCCCCCTCCTGTGACTTGCCTACTCATGACAAACTTATCGCTTGGTCGGACCTGAGTGGTGAGCAGGGAAGGACTTTTCTTCCACGACCATCCCTCGTTGCATGCTGTACGCTTGTTCTTTCATCTATTCCCCCCCTCCAGTGACTTGACAACACGCTCGTCAAACCCGAGCAAGAAAAAGAAGAAAAAAAACATTCATTGACATCCCTTGTCGCATGCTCGACCCGTGTCCAGCTCCCATCACCTTGACTTCGAATCTCAACCTGAACCATAGAGGTCTCCTCGGTGATCTCGACACCCCAAGACCACCCCAAGACCACCAGGCCACAAATTTGGGACACCAGAATGATGACTCTGCATGCGTGCACTCCCCGCTCACTGATGACTTCAGCCACCTCGAGGTCTAGGTCCTCGGCCCTCGGTTCAAGGAATCACCTTGGACGGTCATACTTGGAGCCCACCCTTGATGGCCCGACTACGACCACCAGGTTTCCATACAAACTCGGACTCGGACTCGGACTCGGGACACGCCGCCACCGCCCAATGCCTATCCGCGCACTCAGGCTGATGTACGAAGCGAAGTGGTGCAGTTGCTCGACAACGTCTCCCCCTTCCCACAACACCATCCGAATCGGATACGACACACGGGCCGTTGGCGAGTTATACCCTCCATTACGATGGACACGCGCGAGGTGAGCCGTCTGGCGCTTGACGTCGTGGTAAGAGTGGTTACAGCGAGTAATGGAGGGGACATTCCATCCTATATTGAATCCCATGTTCCGAAACCAACTGATATGTAACGAGACGCCTGTCTACTACTCGATCCTTGATCCGGAAGCCACTGAGTGGCAGGTTCCTTTTGTATTAACTATATGGAAACGTGCAATGAACGTGCAGAACGTTGGCAAGCTGCGACAAGTGGGCGGTGTATATCCAGCATTTTCACGTGATTCTATATGACGCTGCCCACGTGCTTTTCATTTAGCAGCACAAGCGGCTCACCAAACAACGGACGAGCAACGATCGATGTTACAACGCAGGACTAACAAAAACAGCGAGCGAGAAAGGGAGCGCATAATAAAAAAGACCCTAGTATGTGTGGATAATAAGTGGAGATAATATACCCATGACGGTTGCAACCAGCGAGGAAGAAAAAGCGTACTGCCGATGCTGGGCACAAACGAGCAGGAAAAAAAAAAGTACCAATAATGTTAGGGAGACAAGTCGTGGATCTGGTTTCGACATAGCGTTCAAAGTGCTGGAATGACAATCATCCTTCGTGTTCCATGGTTTCCTTTTCGTGTTTCTTCTTCATCGCGCTCACTGAGAAAGGAAACGGCGTCAAGCGGACGGAACTTGGAAATAGGATTTTGCGTACCTTCTCTCGATATCTGACCCGAATTGAGCCAACCAGACGGAAAGGCAGCAACAATCTGTCACAGCGACGTCGAGGTTCTAAAATAGACACGAGACACTCTGCACCCACCTTCTGATAAAGTATTTTCCGTGTACCTTGCTCGCTGACTTGCGCATTATTACCCTCCAATTCACTACGAACGCGGTTGTGAGATGCGTCCAGTGGGACAAACAAACGCAACGCACTTTTTCTCATTCTCCAATCGACAGCACTCGTTGCTCAGCATGACTAGTTGCCATACGATCGACTTCATTGCCTCTGTCAAGCGATACTTTTGAGCTGGAGGGTGTGCATCTCTTGCACCGTCCTGTTTCGTCGTTCCAGAAGCGCCATCGCCGTCCGCTCCGCTGCCTGTACCACCTTCTTCTGGGTGTGCGTCGCCCGCGGTGGGCGTTGAAACAGTACCAGCCTCTGATTCTGCCCTGGCTTTCTCTTGTCGTTTCTCTGAGCGATGCGACATGAGTGCTTCGTGATAGGAGAAATAGGAGAAGGGACGTACCCCATGCAACAACACTCTTTTCCCACTCTTCTCTAGCTTTGGGAAAGCCCTCCTTTGTCGATGTGGCGAGTTGTTCGAGTAATTCTTCTTGTCTATCCGTCAGAACCTTGAGATGGTCGTGAAAAATGGTTCGCTTGATAAGTTTCTGGTGGACACGTCAGTCCTAGTAGATCGGACAGCCGATGATGGGAGACGAACAGTCATCGTAAACTTGTTATAAGGGAACAAGACAGGCATCAGACTGAAAAAGTCTTCGTCATACTCTCCAAGCCGTACAGCCTTGAGGGCAACGTCTGCGAGGATCGGTTTGACCGAAGGTGGAAATTTACCCTTGACGTCCCACGATTCTGCATAGTGATGAGCGACAATGGACAGGCGATGGTGACTGGACGACGAACCTTTTGATATGGCAACCTTGAGCTCCTCAAATGCGGCCTGAAGCTCGGGATGGAATTCACGCTAAAGGTGGTGGTGAGAGCGAGAGAGACGAGTTGACGGAGAAACATACCAGGTCGACGACTTTCCTCTTCTTGCCATTCTCCTCGATGATAGTGTAGTTCTTGCGCTTCTTCCCAGCCTTTTCTTCGCCGACTAGACTGATGGGATGTTCCTTGGTGCCATCCTCGAGCTTGCTGGGCCCAGGTTCCGTAGTCGGAGGCTTTCTTGACTTTGGTTTCTTGGGAGTGCTCCTATAGGGGTAGTGAGTGGAGTCGGACACCATGTGAAAGAGAGAGACTGACATGTCCTTCATCAATGCAACCTCACCACTCGACACGTAAAAGCCCTGTTGTTTCGTCTGAGCAAAGTGGGTTCTATTATCAATGTTGAGTTCCGAGTCGTCGATGAACGGGTCAGAGACGTCGTAGTATTCGGATGTTGTTGGTTTCTTCTAACAAACACGATCAGATGGATTTCCAACGCGGGGGTGGTTGAGGTGGAGCAGGGTTACCTTCTTCCTTTTGGGCTTTGCTTGGTCATCGTGTGTCTCTTCACCTTCGCTCTCGCTAATGTCTGGTTTAGGAGGCGGAGGCGTCGGGGAACGCTGGCCCGAGGCTTTGGCCAGTGTGGCGATATCGACCTCGTACTTGTCGGGGCCGCCGAGTTTGATGTCGAGACGGACAGTCGTGAGTGGTTGTGGAGGAGGGGGAGGGGGAGGGGGCGTTGGTGAACGAGAGCGTGGTCGCGACTTGGAGGACTTTGGTTTGGGTCCCGTGCCCGCAGTCGAAGCGGGCTTTGAGTCGGCTGCGGATGCCGAGTGTCTCATCTTCTTTGACGGGGGTGGTTTGACATCGTGAGCGAGGTCGAGGACGGGAGTGCGCCCGTCGTTGCCAGATGGGGGACCGACGGAATTGTCGCGGCTGCTGAGGTCGATAACGTCGCTGTGGGCAGAGATGGTCGAGCGGGATGATGTTGGTAGTGCGTGGTTGTAATTTGCGTCGAGCATTTCGACGTCGTCTTGCATGGTGGGGAGGAGGGGAAGGTGTTGGGATGGAGGTTGCCTAAAAAGGAATGTTTCAGCACCTCTCTTAGCATCTTTCCGCGACTTTTTCCTGTCCGTTTTTTCGTTCCTTGTCGACTTGGAATTTCGCAACTCTCGTCTCCATGTCCTATAAGCACAGCCACACAATGACTAAGTATCTCCCTCCTCCTCTCCACATGGCATCTACAAGTCGCATCTCCCCTCACCTCTGCGTGCGCGGGAGGAGTGCATCCATCTTCCACATGTCCGTGACTTGGTGGGGGACAGTCGTGATCGGGTCCTCGTAGACAGTGTCTCAGACCATGGACCCGGGCTATACGTTCAATATTATCCCTAACCCGTTTTTTTTGCGATACGACAACTTTGATCGTTCTACAGACGATCTGGGGATCGAGCTCGACCATCGTCTCTGTCGATATCGAGACGGGGCATGTCACGCACGAGCGATTGCGGTTCGGTGGGAGTCCTCTGGTGGCTTGGATCGTTTTGGCCACGGACGATCGCTCACAGATGGTTTGCTTTTCAAGTTCACTCACGAGTCCTCCAAAACTAACCTTGAATAGCGGAAGTGCAAGAAGCCCTCGACGACCTTGCGCTGTCGGTGATACACATACCTGACAGATACCCAACCGTTGTATTGCAAGGCAAGAAAGCGACGAGTATCAAGGGTTTGAAGCCCTATTGCATCACGTTCCCACACGGAGGGCTGCATTCTGTGTATACTACGAGGTTTCTGCTATTGACGACTTGACTGTTGAAACGTTGAAAGCTGTGCGTCTCTTCATTCGTGCACGGCCTGACCCTGATGTTGAGCACGCAGATATCTCTGCCACACTTTACCGTTTCGTCCACAAGCTTGTGGGTCGGATCGGAACATCGGACATTGCCGATTGTATGGCAACCGTCGAGGAGTTCGTCAAATGTGAGAGACAGCCCGTGTCTGGTGGCAGTCACGGTGGATTATCACTGGCAACCGTAAGGATCTCTTTCGACGGATTCTGGCGGTACGATCTGATAGTGCCGTAGTCGTCGGACAATACCCAGGCGTGTTCAAGGCTGCAGCCTGGGCGAGTTCGCCATGTCGGATTTGCCCAACTTCCCGTATGCAGACATCGTACCGGGTGTCACCCCCAAGGTGTACAAAAAGCTATACGACGCTTCTCCTATCGCACACGTCGGCAAAGTCCGCACACCGGTGTTGCTGATCCTCGGTGACAGTGACTTGCGTGTGCCACCCACGCAGGACAAGAGCTACTCAAAGCGAGGGGTGTAACGGTGCAGATGTTGGTGTTTGCTGGTGAAGGGCAGGGTGCCATGGAAGCGATCAAGGCGACATTCGAGTCTATACCGGACTGGTTCAAGGTACATAGGGCCGGAGATGACTGGCTGTGTTTGATCACAAGGCGATGTGTGAATAGTTTTGATACTCTCAGCGAAGGATGCGACACTGTCCGTTTGCTCGTTTCCGAGCAGTTCCGAACACAAGATCGTTTCCCACTCCGCGGTGAGCAGCACTGACAAGCGGATCGTATCGTGCAACCTGCAAATGCCAGCCAGTGCTCAACACAGCCGTCCGAGTCAGCGCCGATGCCCCAAATCGGCCCCATGCAAAGGTAAATTAAGAACGATTAATTTCCGGTGGGTCCGTTTCAAGAACTCTGGACCTTTGCTCGTGTGTGGCATGTGCCATCGCCCCCTTGAACGCATCCCATCGCCACAGCGCATGCCCTGACAAAGGCATCTTCAATCCTCGTCTTCCGATTCATTCTGTTCCTCCTCATCGTCGTCATGTCCTCTGGCTCTCCATCGGTGTTTGCCATATCCCTCGCCAGAGGTCCTCTGGTGGGCACGTTTCTCGGTTTAATGCAAGTGTTTGCTTCTCGTTACCCTGCACCCGCACCCGAACTGACCCCGAGTTTCCTTCCCACTGGCTGGGGACGACGCTCACCGACATAGATTATACGGGGTGACGTGCGTACAAGCTTTTTTTTACTTTCGGACGTACGAACGGGACGGTTGGAGACTCAAATCGACGGTACGTTTTTGCTTTTTTTCCCCAGCCCCGCGGATCCCATCCGTTATCTGACATCGCTCGCCAACATGTTTTCTAGGTTGCCTTGCTAGTGTGGGAACATGTCTCTCGCACGGATTGTTGATGCTCACGTTATTGCTCTCTCTCTCTTTTGCTCTCCTGTAACAGGTTTCTCGACACGGTACATGCGGCGTTGACCATGTGGGTCATCGATGATTATTTGATTGCCAAGTATGCAGACGTGGCTGCGTTGGATTTGGCAACATCGTGCGTACCCTCAATTCGTCTCTTCTTGTTTTTTTGTGTGGCAGTTGATGTCGAGCTGTTTGATCAAAAGGCCCTATGTGGTAAGTGTTGGATCCGTGTTCATCGAGGAAAAGGTCTGGTGACGCTGTGGATTGCTTTCAAAAGTCGACGTACACGCTCGGGGTGAGTACTCGGGTCCATCGATCTGGCAGTCATCACATGTGCTGACCTACGGAAGCTGGTCATCGATTTCTACGTGTACATGTGCGTCGCGTCGCGTTGGCTTTGGTGTGTGACTTGCTCAACTCGGCTGCTGATAGGTACTTTACCTGGCGGATATGGTTATGTCAGTTCAGTTATTCGTGTGTCGTCTCTCAGAGGGGGATCTCATCGACATTGTTCGTCCAGTCACAAATAGTAAATGGGTCGTCGTTCTCATGGTAAGTCTTCTTTGATTCTCGTTTCGCGCCATTGTTCCTGAACACCACTATCATTGACAGATCGCACTCTCCGTATCACGGACAGGCAAGTTCGGCTCCAACTTTTCGATTCCGCTGACACCTTGCCATCTCCCAGTTATCAGCATCCTCGCCACCATTCTCAGGTACCCTGTCCCTCTCTCGTTCACATCGTCACCCATGCCCACCTGCCCCTAGCGCCTCCCAACCGAGTCTGAGCGACTATCTATCCAACCCACGAACCCGAACGCTCATCCTCGCCGGAAACACGCTATTCATCATCGGCGACACCTTTTCAGCAAGCGCGATGGCATACCATCTCTCCAAATTCAAATCGTGGGTGCATGCGCCGCAGCGAACGCACACGCGTCCGCAACCCCAACCCCAACCACGGCGAATCGACACCGTCTTGAATCGATTGTTTATTTTTGCCGTCGCCACGGGAGCATTGACGTCGTGCGTAGGACACATGCGTTGTTTGTGTTTGAGTGGTTGATCGATGGCACTGACACACCGCGTAGACTCGTCGATGTGATTGCGCTCATCTTGGTACGTCCCCCCGTTTCGCACCCACAGCTAACCGATGTCCCCCCTCCCTCCCTCGACAGACGGTCGCACAACCAAACAGCCTCGCGTTCATGAGTACCATTCTCATTCAAACACGACGTACGTTCCTGTCCCTCCCTTTTTTATTTTTTATTTACTCACGCTCGTCCCTAACGCCCAACGTTGACAGTATACGCCAACTCGCTTCTCGCATCGTAAGTAGTCCCCCTCTTTGCTCTCTCCTTGACACGCAACCCAACCTGGATAGACTCAACATTCGCAACGCCGCCGCACGCCTGTTCGACGACACCAGCGCCAACCCGAGTAACACCCACGTCGAATTACCAGCGATATCCCTCCACTTTGCTCGGCCTTCAGGGGTGTCGAGCGAGTCCGAGTTGGAGGCGGGGACGGGGACGGGCGTGGATACGCAGGTGGCTGGGGATGAGGGTGAAGGGGGGAGAGGGATGGGACGGGAACACAGTGTGCGTCTCTTTCTTTCTCTCCGTCCTGGGCGCTAGACTAAATAACATACGTCAGACAAGTAAACCAGACATCGAGTCGTGGCAGACGACCTGCGTACAAAATCGGACTTTGCTCACGCATGATCATCTAATTTAATAGTCGCTCATGTTCTTGCACTCGTATTGATACCACCGCATCTGTTATACCGATACTTTTTATCCATTGATAAACATCGTGGTCCAGAGTGATATTACATGGCTGTATAGACAATCGTGGCCAGCGTGCAAAGGGAGAGAAATGGTCGGAACAGAACAAGTGTAATAACAGGAACGAGGAGAAAGAGATACATATATACGTCGTGCAACGCGAACCGGAATTCCCCACCGAATAAAGATTACCTGAGAGAGCGTGTGGTGGGCAATGGACGCGATCGCGTCGCAACATGTCTATCCATCTACTGCTTTGCCTTGGCAGCCATCTACACCCAGGACGTGAGAACGAGAACAAGGGGAGTAACCAAAACGCACCAAGTTGAGCGCAGAACCAGCCTTGAACCATTCAATCTGACCCTTATTGAAAGAGTGCGCAAGGGAAATTTCCTGGTAAGACGTCAATATCGCCTTCACAGTACACCATCTCGAGCACTGACATCCTTGGTACCGTCAATGTGCTTGGCAACGAGCGTCAAGTTCTTTCCAGGAGCAAACGACTCGAGACCGAGAATGTCCACCTTGTCGTGGGGTTGAAGCTTGTCATAGTCCTCAGGGTTGGCAAACGTCAGGGCGAGCATACCCTGCTTCTTCAAGTTGGTCTCGTGGATACGAGCAAAGGAGCGGACAATGATCGCAAGACCACCCAGGTAACGAGGCTCGAGGGCAGCGTGCTCACGCGATGAACCTTCACCGTAGTTATGGTCACCAATGACGACCCACTTGATGTCGTGGTCACGGTAGTAGGCAGCAGTTTGAGGGATACCACCGTATTCACCGGTAATCGAGTTCTTGACCTTGTTGGCCTCACCGTTCTCAGCATTAATAGCACCGATCAAGCAGTTCTCTGGGAAGAGGTGAGATGCGGTGCCATATGGAACATTGCGACTCACGGGAAATGTTTTGCAGATGTCCACGGTACTTGAGCCAAGGTCCACCAGCGCTGATGTGGTCCGTTGCTACCATGCAACAATTAAATCCACCAACATCAGCCACAAGACTCGTTCACTTACTGCACTTGCCCTTGACTTTGATCAAGACAGGGAGATCAGTGGGGGTCTTGCCATCCCAAGGCTTGAAGGGCTGAAGGAGTTGGAGACGTTCACTGGCGGGATTGACAGCGACGGCAACGGCAGCACGGTCTTCAGGGGGAGGCTGGAAGGTATCCTGACCAGGATCGTATCCACGAGGAGGAAGCTCATTGCCAGAGGGGTCCGAGAACTTGAACGGCTTGCCATCAATGCCAGTCAAAGTATCAGTGACGGGGTTGAAGGTGAGGTGACCAGCAAAGGCCATCGCAGTCACGATGTCGGGAGAGGCAACGAAGGCATGGGTAGCGGGGTTGGCATCATTACGACCAGTAAAGTTGCGGTTGTAAGAAGTGATGACTAGGTAGAGTCAGAGCGTATTCTCGAATGATGCAAAGAGGCGACTCACTCGAGTTGACCTCTCCCTTCTTAACATCCTTTCTGTCCCATTGACCAATACAAGGACCACAGGCATTTGCAAGAACGAGACCACCGACTCCCTCAAATGCACCCATTTGACCATCGCGCTCGATAGTAGCACGAATTTGTTCGGAACCAGGGGTGATCGTGAACATGCTCTTGACCTGAAGGCCGTGTGCGGAGGCTTCCTTGGCAATCGAAGCAGAGCGGGACATGTCTTCGTAGGAAGAGTTGGTGCAAGAGCCAATAAGAGCGACCTTGAGTTCCTGTGGCCAGTTATTCTTCTTGACCTCCGAGGCAAACTTGGAGAGAGGGGTAGCAAGATCAGGAGTAAAGGGACCGTTGATGTGAGGCTCAAGCTCGGACAAGTTCTATTCCAGAAGGGTCAGAGTGCACACTGGACACCGAGAACAGAGACGTACAATATCAATGACCTGGTCATACTCGGCGCCCTCATCAGCCTTGAGGTTGTGTGAGAAGCGCTGAGCGTATTGAGCAATTTCTGAACGCTTGGTTGCGTTCAAGTAGTCGACCATGCGGTTGTTGAAGGGGAAGAGCGAGGTCGTAGCACCAATCTCAGCACCCATGTTGCAGATCGTAGCCATGCCCGTGCAAGAGAGCGACTCAACACCAGGACCGCGGTACTCGACGATGGCACCCGTTCCACCCTTGACAGTCAAGATACCAGCAACCTTGAGGATGACATCTGGACACGATCCATGAGCGACACAAACGCAATAAGCTAGCTCAACAAACCGACCTTTGGGAGTGGTCCAACCAGCAATCTTGCCAGTAAGGTTGACACCAATCACCTTGGGGCACTTGAGCTCCCAAGGAATATCAGCCATGACATCGACAGCATCCGCACCACCCACACCACACGCAACCATCCCAAGACCACCCGCATTGGGCGTGTGCGAATCCGTCCCAATCATGAGCCCACCAGGGAACGCATAATTCTCCAAAATGATTTGGTGAATAATGCCAGAACCAGGTTTCCAAAAGCCGAGACCATACTGCCAACTTTAAGCAAGATGCGTCACATGCAACAAAAGTAACAACCCACCTTGGCGGTGGCCGTCGCCAAGAAATCATACACTTCCTTGTTGATGTCGATGGCCCGCGCCAAATCCTTGGTACCCCCCACTTGAGCTTCGATCAAGTGGTCACAGTGAACGGTCGTAGGCACGGCGGCCGTCTCCATACCCGCCGACATGAACTGCAACAAGGCCATCTGCATTACGTCAGCGTATAACCGGGCGGGAACATGCTCGAAATGGGCCTACTTGGGCAGTCGCATCCTGACAAGCGACACGCTACAACGACGCCCATTCGTGAGCGAGCAACGTACAGCAAACAGCAAGACAGACGTACGTCGGGACGAAGTTTGAGGTAGCTCACACCCCGGGTGAGATCCTGGTGATGAGGATCGTCCAAGTGACCATACACAATCTTTTCCGACAGTGTCAGTGGGCGGCGCAACCTAGACAACGAGCGAGCGTCAGTGAGTGTCTGACCGAGGGTAAAGAGTGTCCGAGCACCTGTCGCGGACGATGGCGAGGTTGTCCTCGATACGCTGGTAGTTTATGTACGCGCCCTTTTCGAGGAGCGACATGGGAACCTTTGTATCACCGATACGTGGTGCGACGGTGGCCATGCTAGCGGTGGGGAGTCGCACGTAGCGCAGAGCATGACGAGCTCGTGGAGTGATTGTGAGCATCGTCGGTCAAGGCGTCGTCGACGGACGACACGAATTTACAAGTGTTGAGGTTAAGAGAAGAAAGTGCTTGTTCCGGCTGTTTCCGGTATATGCCAACCCTTCAGCCAATCAGAATTCACTATTTATAAATATTATCTCCGCTCCGTGCCGAGAGTCGGCCGTCCTTTCGCCGATCACCGTGGGTCTCAGTCACATACTGACCGACGCATACCCGAAACTCGTTCCCTCCAATCCCCTCGCAATCAGTGTAAACTGTTGCGCAGCCTCCCTCAGCCTCTTTGGCGACCTCGTCCTAGTAAATACGTCAGCACGATATCACCAGATCTGCCGCAAGACCAACCCAATGACCCTGACAAACGCCCGTTTAGCTTCGGGGGTAGCCTTGGACTGCACGAAATCATCCTACAGATCGGTAAGCGACAGCCCGATCTGACGAAGCAGACACGTACCGTAAACAGTATCTCGTCCATCCATTCCCGCGTTTCACATTGGTATTTCGAGGCAATCGTCGACAAGAGCTCGATCAAATTCTGAGTCGCCGACCTTGGTGCTACACCCGCGAATCCTGTGAGAACCGCCCGAAGAATCGGCCGACCATGCATTTGATACAGGAGCGTGCCGGCCTTTCCGAAGTCATCGCTTCCCGCAGTGCGCCGAATGAGCGTTTCCTATCGAGTCAATCACTCAGCCCATTGTGTCTAAGGCGGGATGGTCATCAACGCACCAGAAACGTGCATGTCGCAACAAGTGAATAACGCTCTTGGAGCGACAACGACCTGACCGCACATTGTATCAGCGCATCGAGGGCACCCGGTGGTAGATTGTAGAAGACTGCCAAAAAGTGCTTGGCCACCTGCCCATACAGATGTCTTTAATACACGGCGATAGTCTGATCAGATGAAAAAACGCACACTGTCCAAGCAGCTAAAGAATGCCTGTACAATGTCAGGGTTCTGTCATTACATCAGTACAAATACTCGCTCCTCGTTTCGACTCACAGATTCCATCGCTCCCGGTTGACCGAGCATTGACAACGATGTCTGCAGTAAAACAGGTAGCGCATTCGACACCACTGACATCCCCTCGACGTTTGGTGGTGTTTTCAGCGTCGAATTCGCAAACGTCATGGGCGGGTCCAGTTGAATGATGAGCATGTTGGCCAGCGAGAGCCACACTGCCGTGAGCTGCCTTTGTGACGCAATACATATCAGCCCCAACAATGGTCCCGGCGGAAGAGATAACAGGGTGATGTCACTCGGCAAAGAAGTAATCGAGCGTAAAAACTCGCTGAGCGCCTGCATGTCGCACGCTGTCAACCCACCTCATATCTCACAAAATAAGACTCACGTCAGACACGCTCGCATCCGTCGACCACAGGTCAAACGCGCTCCCCACCGCTGCAAATAAACTTTCCCGCAGCTTGACCACCCTGTAATCCTCCCGAGCTTGCCGCAAGCGGTCCGCCTCTGCCAGCTCTGCAGGCGTTTCATCAATGATCAGTAACGAATCTACGGTGCGCGTGAGACCCTTGACTACGCCCGACAGCGTCTGCAGCTGGACGATCGCTACAGCACGCGCCTCTTCGGGAAGCTAGCATAGGATTATATACGCCTCAACAATGCCACAAATGAAGCATCACAAATACACACCTGCGACGAGGATCGCAAGGCCTGTTCGAGCTTCTCCACTACAGGACTTACTATAGCGAGGACAGGTGGAATTCCTTCTTCAGGCGGCAGCGCCTGAATGACACTCGCTATCGACTGCAAGACCTTGCTCTTCTCCGTGTCCTAAAATGCCAATACTGAGAGAAACCGGGACGTATGGCTACAACATCACTCACGGGAATACCAGTCAACCCAGCGTGCAACTCTGCAAATGCCCCTATATGCGGCGCTAGGGCGGCTCGGTTGGCATCGCAGAGATCCCGAAGCGCATTCGCAGCCGGAAGACAGAGCAACGGCTCAGACAAGGCGGAAACGACGTACGAAATGGCGTTCATGAGAAGAGAGGGTGACAATGTGGGTGTACTCGTGATGGACTGAGTGGTGAACCACGACGCGTACGTTCCTTTACACGGAACGTGCTTAATCAGTCCTATCTTGCGACAAAAACTCAAAACATGGCTTACCAGTGAGGCTGAGCGCCGTGCGCCGTATCCTGTCTTGGCCGGTGGCTGGTAGGCGACCGAGCACGTCCGGTCCAAACAATCGAGCGAGGTGTTGGTTGTCTTCAAGAGGGATAGCCTCCTGAATCGACATGATACAATGCAAGGTAGCTTCTATTTCCTGAGAGAATAACATACCAGTAAAATGAAATCGAATTGGACATGGCGGAACACCCTACCTCCCATCCATTGGATTCAGGTCCGCTTGCGAGACGTTCTTGTATATCATTCAAGTAATACCCCATCATGTCGTTGCGGAGGATATAGTATCTGAGAACTGTCAACCTCGTCGACAGTGCCAATATCATCTACGTACGCATTGATGAGCGTATCGCCCACATCCCTCCGATAACTGCAATTCATGAGCAGACTGGTTTGCCAAAAGGAGAAAAACACTGACACCTGAAACTTGTCTACCTGATCTATCTCGTAGTCAGCATACGCGTCTTGCGCCCAAATCTTAAAACGACCCACCTTTCGGCCATCTATTCAGTATGTTCTGAGGTGGCCATGCAACCTTGCTCCTCAAAATCTTCACGAGCTCCACATACACAGCATTCACCAACGCCAACCTATTGCTTTCTTCCACATCCGGGGGCGGGACGCTACCACTCTCATCGTCCCCTTCGCCCCCTTCGTCATACTCGACACTCCAGAGCGATTCCTGAAAGAGATACCAAAACCCGAGTGTCATCTCGCTCTCCTCTTCATCTACACCAAAATAACCAGGCAAACCCGTATAGCCGAGCAACAGTCGAAGAAAACTCTGTACGAGCTGCGATCGCGTGTGCGGAGAACCAGCTACCGGCTGCTGCAAAGTGATATTCGTGGCAAAGTACGTATTCGAATGGTCGCCGAGGGTGACAATGAGCTTGCAGAGCGAGTGAGAGAGATCAGAGGCTTCTCCGGCTGCGATGTGATATGTAACATGTCTGGTATGGAGGACGAGTGAACGTACTGGATTTACTGGATTGGAGAATCCGAGGACCCCACATGTCGATCCAAACGAGCAGTGGAAGCGTGAGCGACATGACCCCCGCACCACCTGCCAAAGAAGAACGTGTCATGATTTCCTGCAGCGCATCCGAGGCCGGAGAGAACACTTCGGGATCAATGTCAGCCTCCGGGCTCGGAGGCATCAAGAGCGAGATCAACATTGGAATCAGTGGCGTGACATCGCTGCCACGACGTTGGTCAATCCGTCGACAAGGCGCTCACGACGGCAACACGTACTTTCCACGGAGCACCGACATCCACGCTTGTAGACACTTGAGTGCCGAGTCTAGTTCACGACTGCGCATTTGATCTCGAGGTTGGGTGATGATGGTGACGATTGCCCGTACGACGAGCGGTGCAGCATCGAGGAGTGTCTGATGCATCTGCATACTGACTCGGTCATCGGTCTGGGATGTGTGGAGATAAGGCTCGAGAGAGGCTCACCGGCTCATGCCAATCAAGTCGGCCGTCTCGACCTCTTCCGCCACGATGGACAAGAAATCGAGCAAGATTTCCGTCGGCGTGCCCTGGCTAGACAAGAACTCGACTGTCGAGACGATCCAATCTGGCCACGTCGACGGCGAACCCGGGGCGATCTTCAACGCCAACGACGTAATCTAACACCGTCTGTCAGATACATCAAAATGCAGCCCATTGAATCGCATTTACCGCCACGAACAGCTTTCGAAGGATGATTTTGCCCTTGCCTGACACGATCGAGTGGGATGTGAGTTGGAGTACCAGATCACGTAGCGACGTCGCGTTGTCCGCTGGAAACGTGTCCCTGGTGTCCGTCAATCGAACGCGTTCGCGTGAGCATGGTCGGGCGACGCACCAGTCTCTCGCGATTTTGACCTGGACGGTGTGTGCACCAAAGAACTGGACGTTGGCGTCGTCGTAATTCAGAAATGGGATGACCAGACCCCATGCCTCGTATCGTTTTTGGATGTCGAAGAGTTCTTGTTGAAGACGGCGTTGGGCGTCTGAAGAGCCGGCGCTGGTGGGGTTGTAGGCTTGTTGTATGAGCTACACGAGGTTGGAATGGATCAGGCGAGGGCAATTTTTGGAGATCGCAAACTGGTGTGTACCTGGGCGGCTTGGACGACGTCGGACTGAGGCAGAGTCGGAAGAAAGCTTGGGTTTGCCATTCAGAAAGTGTTTGAGACGAGTCCAAGGAGCATGTCGCGATGGCACACACCGAACGCGTCCACAAGCTTCAACCATCCACAAACTGGATCTTGTCCAGAATCCACCATCATGTATTCATGCATGTCCACACGCAACGCCCATGTTCGTGAACGCATCAATTACAATCACTATTCCTTACCCCGAACCAGCACCACCTCACTTTTCAACACGCCACCAAATACACAATACTCTCACCATTTTACTTGCTTGGCCTCAGGCCTCAGTTCTCGTGCTATGCATACACCTGCGAGGTTGAACGAACAGGAACGATACGGTAGTTGTCAGATAGTTCGGCATGGTAGTCTGGTGACCAGCCCGTCTAAAAGAGGTTGCACGAGGCAAACCGTCTATCGATTTTAGACGGGCTGGTCACCAGACTATCGGCATGGTATGATACCGAAGCGGGGTTGATAACACCCAAATTAGAATTCACGTTACGGGCTGTTCAAGTTGTGTCCATCACCTCAGCGAAGTGATTCGCTACTATTAAATGGTATGATCATGATGGTGTTATATTCGTCGGTCGTTGTCGTCTGAGCCCGCACTAGTGAACTGTAGAGTGGTTTGACAGCCTGAGAGAGGTACCGACCCTGCCTTGTACCGACCCTGCCTTATACCCAGTCACTTGCTACCCTTTGCCTAGTACCGTGACGAGGAGCGCCGCTGCGGTCTATACAGACTCGGAGTCCGGGAGGCATGCAGAACTGGCAAGGCTGTGTAGATTGCTGGAGGGGTGTCTGGTGATCTATGCACCTGACTCTACCCGCCGACTATTCAGGTCTTTGAAGCTAAAGTGGGAACTGCCCGTCTATTCTAGTGAAATCCAAACGTAAAGTTGTGAACGCACAAGGACCCCAGCACTTGCTTGGCTCTCCCCATCACTTGTGCTACACTTCGTCGCTGACTCTGGCTCCCATGTCGTCGAAGACGGCCGGTGCGTACTCTCAATTGGGTCTGCGTTGTATGAACTTGAAACTGATCTTTGCATATGCACAAGAGAGCTCCTCGTCCATCAGGATCAATGTTGGCCGCATGTTGAACGCGCCTGCATTTTCATCAAACGGCGAATATCTCGTCAGCGGCGGCATTGAAGGGGTTCGGATATGGCGAGTAGAGGACGGCAAACAAGTGGCAAGTATGGCAGCGCCCTATGTCCGCTCCATCTCTGTCTCGAGGGATATGCGATGGATCGCAGCAGGGACGTATTTTGGCGAGCTCTTCGTGTGGGACGCCAAGACATACTATAAAATCTTGTCGCTCGAGGGTATCAGCGAGATCTATGGGGTCGATTTCTCGCCTGACTCGACGCGGCTCGTGACTGCGTCAGCGAACACGACGTGCATCTGGGACATTGCACTGGCAACGAAGGAGCAAGTGATGTTACACCACAACGACGTGTTGGCAGCGAAATACTCACCGCACGGGGACCGAATTGCGACAGCTAGCGCCAAATCTGTTCGAGTCTACGACAGCAACAACGGTCGTTTACTTGTGGACTTGCCGATTAAAGTCACTGGGTGGTTCAACAGTGGTATCTTCTGGTTGAAAGAACATCTCTTTCTCGTATCCGACTGTACAGTTAAGCAAATCGAAGCATCCACTGGGTCAGTAGTCTCGGAATGGCCAGTTCTTGAAGACAACGGGCTCGGATGCATTGCCCTACCAACGCACGGGGAATTCCTCGCACACTCTACAAGTCGTACTGTCACGTTCTGGGACGCGTCGACCCACAAACAACTCGGTCTCATTCAACACAATCGAGACATTTGCTCAATTGCGCTCTCACCGGATGACCAACTTCTTGCGATTGGTGAGGAAAGTGGAGAAATCACCCTCAAATGTTTATCTTACATCACTGTAAGTGTCGTGTATTGTTGGGCTATGGCGCATCTGAACAGTGCCAGGAACCAGACATTCAGATCGATGGTGTTGCACTTGACTCATGGAAGCATGATGAGCTCGCGCAGGCGGAAACGTTACTGACCGCATCAATCCGCAAGCATCGGAGCGCAAGCCATCACGCGCTCGCTAGTCGAGCTCTCGTGCGGGCACGCATGCAACAGTGGGACGTTGCTATCAATGATGCCGAACAGGTGATTCTAGCTTGCTCTCCCACATCTGTTTGCTGACCTTCATTTCTACCAAGTCTGTCAAAATTCAGCCTTCTGTCCTTGGTTTCATCGCAAAGAGCGTAGTTCTTGTCGGAATCGGAAAAAAGAACGAGGCATATCGAGCATGCGACATCGCGTTCAAGCTCTCCCATTCAACGTACGTCAGTTTTATCCTTCTTACCAAGGTTTGTCCCGTCCGATCGAGCTTGATTCTCATAGTCACTCATATCGCTCAGGCCATCGTGGTTTTCATGGCCGGAGAGCACGAAGACGCGATATCGCGCGTAGACGACCTCATCGCTACCTTGCACTTCAATTCAACTTGCCATATGGTTCAGGCGCGTGCAGAACGCACTACCACACAACAAATACAATGACTGATATTTTCAGCAGGCTTACATGTATTTTGCCCGTGGGGACTCGTGCATGGCAAACAAAGACTACGAAGGTGCGGTACAATCGTTCGAGCGGGCACGAGACCAAATCTCGCACAATTCGAGTCGACCATCCTTGTTGATTTCACTAGTAAGCTTCCTGATGGTTGTTTCGAGTTTTATCGAAAGCAAACACCTTTACCAGATATCTGGATGGAAATTTGATGATCTCGGCATCACGATTCAACAGCGTCTTTGTGAAGCACTATATGCAGCGGGTCGTATGAACGAGGGAGGCGAATCTCTTCTGAAAATGGGAAATACATCTGACGAAGAGGTCTATACGAGCGGACCCAACACCAAGTGGGTTTCTGGTGAGTCGATACTCTATCGATCCCGTCTCTCTGCCAACTTTCTCCGCAGATTTTACCCGCCGATGCCTTTCCATACCCGAAAGCGAGGGTAATACAGCTTTGGAGGCAACCCGACGTCAAGAATTGCTGTCGCTTTTTGCTACCCCCAATTCACCAACCTCTCAGTCGCTTTTGGGAGTGTGGGCAAAAGCAACATTGGCAGGTTGCTCATGGGAGGATGCCTTGGTGTCTACTGCTCTTGTGAGGATTTCCACTTGCTCCAGTATCCCTCATGGACCTGACGCTCTTTGTCTGTAGTTTGTAGTACCGAGATTCACAATTTATCAGGTCATATGCGATCATCTCGAAGCGATCAACCGTATAATGGATGCTGTCGAGTGCTTCTGTCAAATGGTGGACGAGTTGGGAGATGAGACGGATGCGCGTGATGAGCAGGCTGAATGGGTTCTTGGTGAGCGGTCTGTTCTACCATGTAGGTGCCGTCGTTTATATGATCGTTGTGTGTTAGACTTCGAATGTCGTTGCTCAATGAAGCTGGAGAGCCTCGCGGATACTGCAATGAGTGCTGAACGTTATGATGATGCCATCTCCCGGTATTCAGCTGCACTGTCCCTCAATCCGGCCACACCGCAAAGTCTCCTCATCAAGCGAAGCGGGGCGTGCCTGGCTAGGGGTTGGTGCGAGGAAGCGTTGGATGACGCAAATAAGGTGCGTCCACTTGTCTTGCGGAGGTTAGTCCTCGCTGATGTATCACAATTAGGTGATCATGCTCGACCCATCGTCCCCATGGGGATACGAGGCAAAGCATATGGCTTTGCACAAGGCAGGAGATCATGGGAATGCAATAAACGCGTTTGAGATGATGTTCTCAAAGATGTCGCGGTCACCTGATCTGGAGATACGTGGTGAGATTGTTGACTCCAGGCTGAAATTTGTCGATTGACCTTGCCTCCTAGAACGTCATCGCCGGTACGTGAATCCAGAAGAGACCAAAGCGACAATCCGCAAGGCCATTCAGGTTGCCATTCGCGAATCGCCACGTGTGCTCATCAATACCACCTCTGGCCGCCTTTGCAACAAATTGGAACAAGCTGCCGCATTCGAATCGCTCCCAGTCTTCACGGAACTTATCTCGTCCATGACCACACAGATTGACCATGCCCGTATTGAGCAAGAAGTTGCAAATTACTACCGTTATACCACGTTCTCGCACAAGTGGGAAGAAAACGAACCTCTGTTCGAAAAGGTCCTACACATTGTGGTGTACGATCTTGAAGAGTCTTCCACTCACGATAAGCTCCAAATGTTCTGCAAGATTGTGAGGGAGGCTGGGTTCCATTGGGCATGGAGCGATACGTGTTGTATCAATAAAACGGATCACTTTGTGCTCCAAGAAGCACTGGTCGCGATGTTCAAATGGTATCAGGGTTCCTCTCTGACGATCATCTTCCTTCGCGGCGTTCGCTCGCCATCACGGCGCGGGGATTTGATGAGGAGCATTTGGAACACTCGGGCCTGGACGTTCCAGGAATACCATGCCTCCAAAGTCGTTCGATTCTACACCGAGGACTGGACACCATACCTGGACCTCGACATTCCCAACCACAAAGATTCACCTGAGATCATCTCGGAGATGCAGGAGGCAACCGGCGTCTCAGCACGAGCCTTGTCGGCGCTCCGACCAGGTTTTGATGACATACGGGAGAAACTGTGCCTCGCTTCGCGGCGACAGACGACCCTTGTGGAGGACGCAGCATATTCGCTACTTGGGATATTTTCCATCAGCTTTCCTGTCGTATATGGCGAGGGGGATCAGGCCCTCGGGCGACTCTTGGCACAGCTACTCACGAGCGCAGGCGATACAAGCATCCTTGCGTGGATGGGGATATCTGGTAGCTTTAACAGCTGTCTCCCTACCAGCATCACCGTCTTCAACCAGTTATCGACATCCCACATCCCGTCGGCCGTCAACAGTGCCCAGATGGAGACAATCACTACCAGATTGCAGGCGTCTTCACTCGATTTCACTTTGGTCATGACGTTGTATGACCGACTCAACGAGTTGCCCGTCGTATTGTTTGTAGGGCAAAGGTTGAAGCTTCCGTGCATCACGTTCAAGCTAGGACCTTTATCAGCTTCTCGAAGCGGGTCAGGGTATATTTTCCGTGCAGAAACACCGGCGATCGGGATCGTGGAGATCACGACGGAGGAGGATCTTTCTCAACTGGATTCTGTATATCTCATTCACCCCTGGATCGATTTTCTCCTCGACCGCCAGCCCGTCGGAAGCTTGACGGAAACAGTACTTGAAAATACAGACGACCGATGTTTAGTAGGCATACCATCATTCGACGGCCCTGCCGGTATCACATCGGCTGTCCCGCAAACACGAACAGCGCGACTAGTTGCTCGCCTTGGGCGGCCGTTCGTTGGGCGGTCAACCACGCGGGACTTTGTATCTCTCGGGCCCTCTTCCTCCATTTCGCAGCCAGATAAGCAGTTGCGAGCCCTCCGAGTCCTGGTTCGACTGACACAGCCATTTGGCGCTCTGTTACTCACCCCGAACCCTGGACATGTGGCAGCACACAGGAGAGTCGCTGCAGAGAGCCTTGTTACTGTTCAGGTAGAGAAAATCACGCCGTCGATATTGAACAAGCTGGTCAATAGCGTACGCATACTAGATGTGCTTTGAATGATTCTTACTGCATCACTTGTACTGGGTTAATTTCTTGAATACGCCTCGTAACCTACAAGCTTGCTATTGGAGGATAATGGTGTTGTATGGTATGAAGAAACAGGATGTAGACTGAAGCGCATGTTGTACAACTTACTTACGTCTCGTTCATCATGCATCATGACCCAACTAGACATCGCCGAACAAACCCCACAAATACAACCGAGGGCGAAAACTCACCCAGTAAACCGCTCAACGCACCAAACACGCCCAAAATGCCCAACACATCTACCACCCACACACCCCACAGCGCCAGCCAGCCAAAGGTCCACACCCAGCCCCAAACTCCCCCCACCCGTCTCCCCGTCGTACTCGTCCAGACGCGCTCGAGCACTACCCCGACGCCGTTCATTACCCAGAACCCAATGACAACGACTGAGTGCCCGCTGTGTCCAAAGGAGCGAAGCTCCATGTCGTGAGAGATGCCAGAGTAGAGAAAGGCCCCGAACACGCCGCCGAGTGGGCCAAATAGGTAGCTGCATGGCGGCATGGCGAGCGTGACGAGTAGTTCCCGCATTATCTGATGCCACCGACGACCCCAAAATTCGGCCAAGGATGTCGACAACCACGGGGAGTCGAAAAGGGGTGGCCATTGAGAGGGCTGGTGCTGGAACAAGACTATGGATGTGGCCGCTAGAACGTGGTAAGTCCACTGTATCACAAAGTACAGCATCCAGATGGCCAAGAAGGACGCGAAGACAGATCGCAGAACTTCCAGGAAGGGAGGGAGGGTGTGGTCAAACAGAGAGCCACCGTCAGGTGAGCCAAAGGTGTCCGGGCCCAGCATGCAGATGATCTGAAGGCATGCGTCGAAACCCAAGGCGTACATGGTCACTGGTGCTGTCGACAACAGCACAAAAGCGGTCCGTGACTCTGTTTCAAAGGTGGGCTTGGGGAGGATGAGTCCCCGCGGCCAGTTCCACCCGATGCCTCGCACATTGGACATCAAGTCGCAAGCATTCCACAACGCTGTGTAGACGTTCTCGGAACCTGACTTGTCGGGTTTGTTTGAAGGACTCTGTCGCCGAAAAGGCTCTCGTGTAATAGCCCACGCGGCACCCCGAATTGACATGGAGCACACATGAGTCTAGTGGACTACGTCAGTGACACGTAACGCAGCACTGGTATCACTCACGATGACTACAGTATTCATCTGGCCCTGCTTCGAGTCCCCTCCCGACGTGTCGACAAGTATACCACGCCAAGCAAACCACACGAGGACAGGCAAGAGCGCAAAGCGGTAGAAGCGCGTCCCCTCGAGCTGAACCAGTACTCCCATAAAGTAGAGACATACTAGAGACGGAACGATGTAGCTAAGAAGAGTGGCCGCTGTGAGGCCGATATTTTGCGACGACCCAAAGAAGCCTTTGACACTGTGAGCGGGTCAAGACGGGCCATACAGTTCTCCTATGAAGGAGAAGGCAAGGAAACAGACCTTACGTGCGTGGCCATCATGGGCTTGTCGAGTGTCAAGGGCAAAGGGTAACGTTTGGAACTGGGGCTTTGATGAGCCACTATCACGGCTTTAGTAGTCCATCGTGCATGATAACGTGGACCAAAAAGGTCCATTGACCCTCATAGGCTCGGTCACAAAGCGGAATCAGTTTTCCGTCGGATATCACTGAAACAGGAGAATCGTGATAATGGAATCCATTTTCGCTCATTGGGCAGTACTCGGTGATATGACACTGCCCGCAATGATAACGAAGTGTGTCAGCGTTGATGTGATGATGAAGATGGCCGACTCATCAGTCACTGCGAGCTCAGGCTCGAACACTTCAATAATCTCGTTATTTATACATACTCATACTAATCAACTTCAAGTCAAGTTGCATCAATGCACCAACTAGTACGAGGCGGTCAGCCGAATACAGTTGGAGACTGCGGCTGATATCGACTATGGCCCCTTCATTTCTCACAATCCCTTCAGGATTGACGTCGCTAACATGTAACTCAGGATAATGGTGTCGGGTCGTGAAGTAAACGCCTCGTCATGATTATGCATCATGATCCAACCAGGCATCGCCGAACAAACCCCACCAACACAACCGAGGGCTCAAACTGACCCGGCAAACTCAACGTACCAAACCGCCCCGACATGGCCCACGCATCCACCAACCACACGCCCCACAGCCCTAGCCACCCAAACGTCCACACCCAGCCCCAAACACCGCCCACCCGTCTCCCCGTCGTTTTCTTCCAGACGCGCTCCAGCACTACCCCGACGCTGTTCATCACCCAGAACCCGATCACGGCGACCGAGTTCCCGCCACGTCCAAAGGCGCGAAGCTCAATGTCGTGAAAGATGCCAGAGATGAGAAAGGCCCCGAACACACCGCCAAGTCGGCCGAATAGGTAGCTGAATGGCTGCATGCCAAGCGTGACGAGCTGCTCACGCATCATCTGGTGCCACCGACGACCCCAAAGTTCGGTCAAGGACGTCGACAACCACGGGGAGTCGAAAATGGGTGGCCATTGAGAGGGTTGTTGTTGCAACAGGATGATGCATATGACCGACAGAGAGTGATAGCTCCATTGCATCATAAAGTATGCCATCCATATCGTCAGGAATGACATGAGGACAGATCGCGCCAGTTCCAGGAGGGGTGGGAGGGTGTGGTCGAACAAAGAGCCACCGTTGAGCGAGCCAAAGGTGTCCGGGCCCAATATCCGGAGGATCTGAATGCATGCGTCCAAACCAAAGACGTAAAGGGCCAAGCGGGGTGTCGACAACAGCACAAAGGTGGTCCGTGACTCTGTTTCAAAGGTGGGCTTGGGCAGGACAAGCCCTCGCGGCCAGTTCCACCCAACGCCTCGCACGTTAAACATCAGGTCGCAAGCATTCCAGAGTGCAGTGTAGAGGCTAGAGGAATCTGATTTGTCGTTTTTGTTTGAAGGACTCTGTCGCCGAAAAGGCTCTCGTGCAATAGCCCACACAGTACCCCGCATGGCCACAGAAACCATATGAGTCTAGTGGACCACGTCAATGTCATGTAAGATTGGACCGGGATCACTCACGATGAGCCCAACGTTCATCTGGCCCTGCTTGGGATCACCTCCCGACATGTCGACAAACATTCCGCGCCAAGCAAACCACACGAGGACAGGCAAGAGCGCAAAGCGGTAAAAGCGCGTCCCCTCGAGCTGAACCAATACGCCCATAAAATACTGGCACATTAGAGGTGGAACGATGTAGCCAAGAAAAGTGGCCGTAGTGAGGCCGATCTTTTGCGATGCCCCAAATATGCCTTGATCACTGTGAGCGGTCAAACCAGGCCCATGAGGCTCCTTTGTGACGGAGAAGGCGAGGAAACGAACCTTGCGTGCGTAGCCATCACGGATTTGTAGGGAAAAGGATGAGCGGTTTCAAACTGGGGAGTCGTTGACAGCTTTTAGTCCATGATGGCTTCGACCAAAAAGGTCCAATGTCACATGTCCCTCATCTTTGGCCACGAAGCGGAGTAGAACCCTCTCCATCGGAAATGAGTTTGCCACTGATACCGCCCGCAATAACGGCACTGCGTTCTTGGTAACAGTTAAATACCGGCAATTGACAGATAAGCTGCAAGGTGAAAATTCACCTAGATAAAGTTTGACTCGGTCGGTGTATTATTGGTCAATTCCAGCCGATACCGCGCGGATTGATCAACAAGTCCCAAGTGTTCCAAGACGCCCCGAATCCGACTTGTTCCGGTTGTGCCTCACGGGAGTCGAAAAGGGGTGGCCATTGAGAGGGGCTGGTGCTGGAACGAGAAGATGGATGTGACCGCTAGAGCGTGGTAAGTCCATTGTATCACAAAGTCCAGCATCCAGATGGCCAAGAAAGACGCGAAGACAGATCGCGGATTCCAGCAAGGGAGGGCGTAAATGTCACAAAGTGGAATTAGTTCCGTCGAGATGTTTACCACAGTATTGCTGAAACGGGAGAAGCGTTGGAATATAATACTTACATCGTTGCGAGTCATTGGGCAGTTCTCAGTTCGGCGGTCACAAATTACCACGGACTGTCACAGGTTGAGTTCCGCTGGCGCCAGTGCTGAGATCTGAGATCTGACCTCAGCCCTGGACTGTACGAGCTATTTCCAGAATGACTAGCTGAGGGGTAAGCATATGGAACATGGGGCGGCGACTCTGGGTCCTTGGTGGAAGCTCGCTGCCTTTGATGGCCCGCCATCGCCAGCGACACGTTCTTCGACGCGCGCATTCAGCAGGCGTGATTGAAACTCCGATTCGGCAGGTACTCGGCGAGTGACAACTTGCGTGACACAGGCCGACCAGACAAACCGCACGATCTCAAGAACTACTTACTCCATCATTTTTGCTCGTTCAACTTCGTAGACATATGTATAGTGTAGAAACTCATATGCGTAGTGTAGAATAACGAAAATGGTGTTTTTTGTGTAGTGCCGAACTGGGTAAGGGATAGTATACATACCGAGTCATACTAGTACGATCGGAGGCGGTCAGCCGCATACAGTTGGAGACTGCAGCTGATATCGACTATGGCCCCTCAGGCCTCATTCCTCACAATCCCTTCAGGATTAGGCTGAGTGTCTGTTGGGTCGCACAGTAACTTGAAACGCCTCGTCATGATTATGCATCATGATCCAACCAGGCATCGCCGAACAAACCTCACCAACACAATTGAGGGCTCAAACTCACCCGGCAAACTCAACGCACCAAACCGCCCCGACATGGCCCACGCATCAACCACCCACACGCCCCACACCATCAGCCACCCAAACGTCCACATCCAGCCCCAAACCCCGCCCACCCGTCTCCCCGTCGTTTTCTTCCAGACGCGCTCCAGCACTACCCCGACGCTGTTCATCACCCAGAACCCGATCACGGCGACCGAGTTCCCGCCACGTCCAAAGGTGCGAAGCTCAATGTCGTGAAAGACGCCAGAGAAGAGAAAGGCCCCGAACACACCGCCAAGTCGGCCGAATAGGTAGCTGAATGGCTGCATGCCAAGCGTGACGAGCTGCTCACGCATCATCTGGTGCCACCGACGACCCCAAAGTTCGGTCAAGGACGTCGACAACCACGGAGAGTCGAAAAGGGGCGGCCATTGAGAGGGTTGTTGTTGGAACAGGATGATGCATATGACCGCCAGAGTGTGATAGCTCCATTGCATCATAAAGTATGCCATCCATATCGTCAGGCCGGACAGGAGAACAGATCGCGCCAGTTCCAGGAGGGGTGGGAGGG
>JBBPTD010000461.1:0-25766 GCA_038093895.1 Boletus aff. mottiae
CCTGTAACAACGCTTAGATTGCTGCAGGTCGTGACAATCCTGACCTGGATACATACAGGAATATACAGCGTTGACACCCATGTCCAAGGTTTGCTCTAGTGTATTGTCAGAAGCATGACAACGGAGGTTGCCCGAGTCTGCTAGCCCAAATGTGTTCTACCTACATGGAATATCAGCGTGGTACTTGACACATAATTGTGGGAGCATGTGGCGTCATACCTCACTTGAAAATGTAAGGACTGACAATGTATGCTATAATGTTACGATATTGATCTCTTGCGAGGGAGAATGAGCATACCAAAGATGTAGTTATTCTGCTGTGAGAACGAACCGTGACAACGACGAGTCCATGGATGAGATAGAGCTTTCCTAGCCATCGTGAGTGCAACGAGTCGACTGCATTTCGACATCATACCAGTACCAAAATGCGTCTCCGAACTTGAACCCCTACTTGAATCATTGCTCGAGCTGCCGTTTGAGTTTCGTGCGCATATACACTAACTGCGCCGCAGCACCAAATGGAGTTCGAGCTGATCCCGAAACCTTGGTACTCCTAACCCATTTTCAGAAGTGGGCGTTGACTTGTCTGACTGTCAGGGACGTTCATCAAAGGCGCGCCTTAATGAACGACACGGCTTCCTATCAAGGAACAGCAAAAACTTTGACCGGCCCGTCCAGCGCTGCTGGATAAAGCACTCAGATCGATCATTGTTGTGGTGTGTGAGACCGTGCAAATTTCCTGGCGCAAATGTCGAAAGCCGGACACTCGGATCAGCGCTCGCCAATCATTTGATCAATTGAACTGCCATCAGGTCAAACTATTCCTCCGGCAGAACAGACAAAAGGATTATATTTCGGATCGTAAGAAGTCGTTGCGCACTACAATAACAACAGACATTTCCCAGAATCCAAAGAGGAAAAAGGCGTCAAAGAACCAGAAAACGTCAGAACAATGTTCAAATACTAAATGTCATCGGTCTGACTAGTAGAATGCCGGGCAGAGGATCGACTCCTCCAACAGCCTGGACGTAATCTATAATGAAGCACAAGCAAAAATCCGGCAAATGTCTGATTTACAAAACCAAACAGAGGTATCGGCCATTTTCAAGGATGACCCATGTGGGGCATTAGAGGAAGAGAGCGGCAACGGCAACACCAATAATACCAGCGGCAGCAAACTGAGCAACGTTGGCAGACGCGCCGCTCTTGCTTGTAGATGTGGATGCGGCTGAGGATGAGGTGCCCGTTGCGGCACCCGTACCGGTATCAGTGCTACAACACCATCAAATGACGTCACTCGTAATATTAGCAATGAACTCACGGAGAGCCACCAGTCACTGTGGCTGCGGCCGAGCTTGAACCCGGATTAGATGCAGTAGGGCCAGGGGAGGCTGCACACAACATCAGCACCCGCAATACAAGACGGATTTTCTCACGTACCAGAGGTTGAATTCAAGCACGAATTCGATGCTATAAATCATGTCAACAAACATGGCCAGTCAAGTACGGAAATGACATGCTTCCAGGGTTGATGGTAACCGCAGCTGATTGTGCAGCTACACCGGTGCTGTCACGGACGGTAAAGCCAATGGATGTACCTATAAAGGATGAGCTGTAACGTTGACAAACGAACAAGAATAGAACCGTACCAGAAATGATGTTGACAAGCCAGGTGTACGAAGTGGAGTTGGTCTGGGGGAAGCTCTCGAGGGCAATACCGTTGGGTGTTGCACCAGGAAGAATGCTGCATCACACTGAGATGAGCGACGGACAAACGAAAAATTACGCTAGAAACGCCTACCTCTACGGGTAGATTGTGACACGTAGAATTGAGCGACTGAAGAGCAAACATGTGTGTTATCACACATACCAAAAAGTAGGGCGCTGGGAGGAGCAAATAAACATCGGAGAAGACGAGAGATGCAAAGAATCACTCACAGGTTCCTCCCTGCCAGGAAAGCTGAAGGGGTTCACACTCGACAACGTTGGCACTACCATGAAATACCATGAGCACGATAAAGGCATACTGTCAAGTGAGCGTACTGACGGTGTGTTGATCATGAACTGTGCGAGTGCACTTGAGACGAAAAGGGCGGCGGACGCGAAAGCGGTCTTCATGGTGGGTTGTCTGGAGTGAGGGAAAGGACAGAACCTGGGAGGACGGTTGACGAGAACTTGCCTCAGGCTGCGGATTGTCGAACCATTTATGTCTCCGCCCAAACTTGTTTTACTCCAACTTACGTCATCAATATTACGCAACGTGCCTCACCTTCACCTCCCCCACACCGTACCCCGCGCTATAATCACAACGACGAACACCGCCTGTTCGACGACACCGACGACGTAGAATACGATGGCGAAACAAAGAGTAGTGAGCAGGAACCTAGTCGCAAGAAGACATGACAACCAACACGCGAAAAAATAAACGTGACCTTTTAATAAACCACCCATCAGTTCTGTCGCACGACATGCACGTTGGTCACCAGCCCATAGTGGTCGCTGATCCACTCTCCTGTCCCACACTTGGCTCCAACTCCCACCCGCACAGGCTCTTCCACCTCGACCCCTCCCCGCGCAACCCAAAGCACCTTGTCCAGCCGTTTAGCCGGGTACTGACTCGGCGGTTGATACCCCCACGTAAACCCTTCCTCCTCCTCCTCCGATCCCTGCCACGCATCCGTCAACCCAACTTGCTCCGCGATCCTCTCATCCGAGGGCCCGATCGCGTTCATATCGCCACCCACCACACCCCCATGCAAATCATACTCTTGCAACGATTCGGCGATGATGCCCAGCTGTTCCGGCCGGGCACGTGCACCCTGCGGAAGGGACTCGAGATGCGTGTTGGCAATGCGCATCTGCACGATCCCATCCGATAATCGTGGGGCGTGGGGCGGCGCTGGAACGGCGAGCTTGAGATCCACAAAGAGCCCGTTGCGCGTCATGTTCGAGTTACTGAAATCGATGGTGAACGCCCCGCAGACGGGGAGCATGCGCGAGATGAGTGTGACGTTGCCGTAGTTCGCTCCGTGGGGCCATTTTTCCGTCGAAGAGGGTACGACGAGGAAGCTTCCCTGTACCCACTCGTTGGCGAGGATCAGCGTGAACGCCTGGACGGATACCTCTTGCAGCAGGATGCAGCAAGGGTTGGGGCGTTCGCTAGGGGTCTTGCATTCGAACACATCTCGGCGGATGTACTCGAGCCCCGCAGCGAGTCGCCTCTTGGGGGCCTTGGACGCGAAATCAATGTTCCACGTCAAGAGGCGGAAAGACGAAGGAAGCGGCTCTTTGATGCCTCGGGCACAGTTGGACGTCTGTGCCCAGCGTTTCTTGTGCATCGAGTAGCGTACAGCGCGTAGCGGTCGAGGGATGTCTAGCATGTTTGACCTACCCCTGATGGGTAGCGGGACTGCCTGCTGCGTGTCAGAAGAAGTACCGTCGAATTCAGATGGCGGGGAAGGGATAAAGGGTTCGTCGATATCAGAGTCGAACATGGCTGGAGAGTGGAAGCGTCGGGGTTGTGGTGGTTATATGCTGGCCACGCTGTATGTCCGCAAGGATGTGGGTCGATGTCGGTGAGTGCCGCTGTGGTCAGTTATCTGAATCGTTTCTCAAAACCCACAGAAGTCCTTTAGTTTTAGTAATCCGCGTCATATGACACCACCCTGGTAATCGATAAACTGGCATGAGGCCAAGTTCCAGCTCAGACGGCACGCCGTCTTTGGACCGTGCCTGCATCGTTGCTGCCTCGTGGCAGCACTTGCTTTTGATATCCATCGGCGAAAAAAGATCATGTTATTAGTACGGTCTGAGTCGAACAGATTAACAACAAATGCCATCCACATCACAGTTCATCTTTCTCCCGGCCAATAACGTTCTCTACCTTCTCAAGAGCAAATGCTTTGAGGATGTTGGCCTTGATTTTGATTTCATCCAACTTCGTAGGCGCCAGGGTGCGCTTGCTTAGGAGTGATGCGAGGCTACCGGTACATGAGACACGTCAGAGCGCCCGCAACAACACAGCATGCTGGCTCACCGCTGAGATTCCTTTGCCACATATCCCTCGCTAGAGCTGACAATTTTTGTCATCACACGCAGATAGTGTTCCGACGTGGCACCGAACGACTCTGACAATGCCTCGGCCTCCTTGAAAATCGCATCGCGAGCATCTCCAACAGCGGCAAGGAACTTTTGAGCGACCGAGTCAAGCTCCGCCAAACGCCCGGCCTACAGACATTCAAGTTTGCAAATTCGAAAAGATGGGAGCCCACTTACTTCATCGTTGAGACCTCCGTGACCGCCGACAGCCCGGTGAGTACCGCAACGCTCGTTAAGGAAGGTGACAAATGCCTCTTCCGTGCGTCCTCCTTCATAACTCTCCACCTCCTTACCACCACGGGGGAAGAACTTGATGGTGGGATATGACGCAACGCCGTATCGGCCCGCGATTTCCTTGTTCAGGGCAGCATCGGCATCAATGTTGGCCACAATGCACTGCGTGGCGGTGTCAGACTATGACACGGTGAGAAATGAATGCAAAACATACGTTGCTTTCATGTGCGAAATCTCTGGCAACTAATGAAAACGTTGAGACGGTGAAAGGCTCAAGATAAGCATAAAACCTACCCTGCTCATAGATTGGCTTTAGGGTCTTGCAGTGTCCACACCAAGGGGCAGTGAATGTGACGAGAACATCTTTGGCTTCATCCTGCCAATTTTAAGGACAAGCGCTAGTCAACAGGATTGATAAGACCAACCAGTGCGATGTCATCGAATGAGTGAGCATCCAAAATTAGTGTTGTAAGTGCTGGCGGAGCCTTGATGTTTGGCAGAAGAGATGTCTTTTTCATAACGCTAACACGCTCGTCAACAACCAAACGTCTCCTATCAGGACGATGTCACTTACAACATGGCGAGCGAATCGAGGTCCCGGCCAGCCTCATAGTCTTCGACCTTGCCATTAGCATCGAACCACTTGAGGGCTACGACGGAGTATGAGGTAGATGGTGTGATGCATTGCGTAAATACATACTAGGGAACCCGGTAACACCATGCTTTTGGGCAATAGAACGGCCATCACCGTCAGAGTCTATCTTGGCAATTATGACTTTATCCTTGTCTTGCGCGAATGCATCCCCGAGCTGTTCGTAAATCGGTGCAAGGTTCTGAAAAGATGCACTGTTGAGACACGGATGGCACGACAAGGGAAAAGACTGCATACTTTGCAGTGACCGCTGAAAGTAAAGTCACACGACAGTTAGTCGGGCATGTTCGACCCGCGAACAGGGTACGTTCAAACTCACCACCACGGCGCATAGCTAAAGACGGAGCAGGATTGGTGTGTGCGCCCACATTGAACGAGTAAATTGACTTACAACTCCACGAGAGCAGGCTTGCCCTTTCCAATCACAGCATCAAAGTTGTCGGGTCCGAGTTCGAGTACGTTGGAGGCAGAGACAACGGCCAACGAGCCGGCGAAAAGGAGTGAAAGTAAAAACCTCATGATGGGATGAGGGAGAGTGTGGACGTGACGTGGAAGACAAAACTTGTATTGACGAGCTTAGTCAGCGTTGAGTTTAGTGCATTACGCATTGCATCGACTACGAACGCTACCGCTACGGATGAATGTAGTCGTGGTCGTAGGAGATAATAACCACGTGAGCGGGAAATCGGGATTCTCTGTCATGGCTTGACTCAGCCCACCAAGTGATTTCTCATCCAACTCTCCAGCCGGTCACTATATCAGACGCGACCAAGGCTTGTGCACTGATACCAGCATGGCATCCCACGAAACAGATCAAGACTACATCGGGCAAGGGGACGCCGAGGTCTTCATCAACGAAGACGAAGTCTACGCAGAAGTCCCAGACGATGGCAATATACCGATGGACGACGATGACGATGAAGCCGCCGATCAGGTAGGCGACCTACCCACCGACGGCGAAGAGATCAAAGACATGTCCGTCCAACATTTCCGGAACCACGATGGTTCTGTATTCACGGTCTCATGTCATCCTACGGAACCTCTCGCTGCATCGGGAGGCGAGGACGACCTAGGATATATATGGGATATGACTGACGGCGAAGTCATCGTCAAGCTCACGGGACACACAGACAGCGTGTCAAATACGGCGTTTAGTGCCGACGGAGAGATGATTGCGACAGGAGGAATGGACGGAAAAGTCAGGGTGTGGAGAAGAGTCGGGAAAGAAAACTATAGAACTTGGGAGTTTCTTACCGAACTTCAAGGGCCAGACGAAGTCATGGTGTGTGTTCTACCTCAGCTTTGGAACGTTGCGCCGACAAAGACCTAGTGGTTGCGATGGCATCCGAAGGGAACTGTCCTCCTGGCGGGATCGAATGACTCCACCGTGTGGTTATGGCAATGTGAGAATACTTGACAAGGTTATCGTCATGCTAACCCCACGAGACAGTGCCCTCGGGAAACACGATGCAGGTATTTGCAGGCCATACCGGTCCAGTTCAGTGTGGCGAGTTCACTCCCGATGGTACGTAAAGCCCATACCTCTTGGCGGAAATCTTATCGTCTGGTTCAGGTAAACGGATAGTGACGGCCTGTGCTGATGGAATGCTCATCTATTGGGATCCGCGTTCACCAACCCCCGTTTTAAAGCTCACTCCTCAGGACACTCGTTTCGAACTAGACGCTATTACCTCTCTGGCGGTCAACCCTTCCTCTACACTGGCTGTTGTTGGAGGGACTTCGGGGAGCGTTCGGGTCGTGAGTCTGAGTAAAGGGGAAGTCGTAGGGGCGCTTGGAGGACACGCCGAGGGAGAGAGCGTCGAGGCGGTCCAGTTTGTCGATCTCTCTGGGACGGCAACTGGCCCTGGCATTGTCGTAACCGGCGGCACAGATGGTAAGGCATGTATCTGGGACATCAGTACGATGCGTCTGCGTGCAACACTGGAGCACCAGGTCTGTTCCATTACCTCCTTTCAACGCAGCGTCTGATCAGCGCTTGCAGGATGCGATCACGAACGTGATGGCTCCTCCGTCGCCAAATAACCATCTGATCGTCACAGCCTCGGCTGACAAGACACTGAAGACGTGGGATGCACGAACGGGCACACTCGTCAAGGAACATACGGGCCATCACGGACCCATCCTCGGTGCCTCGCTCGGACTCCAGGGTTCCGTGGTAGTAAGCGCAGGCGACGATGGTGTTTGTCTCGTCTTTACTATGTAGTTTACATAATCCAGTGTATCTGCTCTCGTCCCCTCCCCATGATGTACTACGCCAACGCGTATGGCCAAGACAGCGCACCACCGCAGCTCACCAACAACCCCTTCATAGGCGATCCCACAACTGCACACGCCCGCTTTCCGGATCTCAGCGCATCTCATCAACCCCAGTATCCGCAGTATTCAAGTTACCCTCAATCCTATGCCAGCCCCGGTGGTCCGTATCAGACCCAGTCACAGCAGATCCCCTCTCAGACACAGTTTACACCGACGTCTTATCAGTACCCAGCCCAAGCGTACGTCCCCGCTTGTTCGCTTCCCATCGATCCACTCACACCCCTCTCCAACAGCCCTCAACCCGGCGCATTCCAACCCACTGGCTTTGCACAACAACAATACCCCATCGCATCGGGCCACTCATACGCCAACTATGCTCAACCACAACCACAATCCCCACCGACCACCGCCACACCAAACTACCTCACCGAATTCGATCCGTACGGACAGGCCTCTCAAAGCCAGAGCCAGAGACAGATCACCCCCCCGAGCAACACGTCCTCGTCCAACACAGCCCCCACAGGCATCCCTCACCCCCGCGACCTCATTCGGACCCACAAGGTCGGGCTCGAAGCCTGGGACACGTACAGCTGGAAACAGCTCTTGAGTGGGTGTGATGCGCTCAAAGGGGCGTGGCATGCGCGCAAGATGCAAGCAGAGAACGTCGTGAGACAGTATGGGGGACATGTTGAGACGGGGTTGTTTGATCCTGATCCGGCGTTTGGATATCAGAGTCAAGTCGAGGGGTGGAAGCAGGTGAGGGCATCTTTTGTTTTTTATTTCTCTTGGGTGTCGTGTTGATGAGGATTGGGTGTCGTAGGTGCTCAAGGATGCCAATGAACATTTTGGTGCGTTGGATGATGTCGTACTCTTCGACGGGATCTGATGGGTTTGGATAGATACCGTCGTAGCGTCTACCTTCCAGCTACACGAAGTGTTCAACAGCTATCGACAATCGGCTGATCAAGCCAGCAAACAGCGTGTGCGGGAGTCGTGTAACGCTGCGGTCAAGGGCTTGCCCGACTGGCCGAGCAATTAGCATGATACCGCTGGGACTTTTTGTATAATTTCATAGGGGTTGTGTATAGTCGTCGGTTTTACTACTAATTTATTGTTTTGGAGTTTACAAAGTGTGATTACGGGTCACACTACAACCCCCTCGAATCAACCGGACTCACGAGCGTCATCCTGACGCGTCCACGTTGCGTATTCTTGTCCTTTTCCACCTCGATCCTCACCTTGACCTTGTCAAACACCGAAATCGCAACCGGCGCCGCGTTCCCGGCCGCATCCGCCGACGCCGGCACCACGACGGTATAATTGTCCGCATCGAATTGCACGTCCCGTTTAAACGTGACGAGACCTTCCAATCCGAGCCTAGAGAAACGAATGGGCAAAAGGCAAAGACGACCCGTCACACGCACGTACTGAAACACAAACACGCCCATCCCATTCCGAAACGTCCGTATCACAAACGCGTCTTCCGTGATGCTCCCCCCACCCTCGCCTTCGCGCGCCTTGGCAAGCGACTCGGCACGCCCTTTGAGTGCGAGGCCGACATAAAACTCGACGCTAGCGCGGCCTGCCATTTGGGCCATCCGATGCCGTCGATTGATCACGTCCATGATGCGCTCCACGTTGGATTTCGAGTGGAGTGATGCGTGGAGCGGGGTATGTGAGATGGCCGCCGCGAGTTGACGGTGTGCGAGGACGTCTGTAGGTGTGACCACGACACGAGGGCAAGGGCAAGGGCATGGTCAGTGGTCAGCGGGAGGGGGTGGACGGCTACGTACCAGCATAGCGTCGAATCGGACTGGTGAAATGCGTGTAGATGGGGCTGGCGAGGCCGTAATGACCAAATGTGTCTCTGGCAACACTCCCAGAAGAGAAATACTCGGCAGAGAGCATGCACCGAGTCGCCATGATACGAACCAGGGTGTTGAACGCCGGTGCAGAGGGATCCTAGATCGTTGGTCATGAATCGTCGGAAAGTATTTAAAGATCAAGCACGCACGACGCATTTATCCAACGAGGCTGCAAGCGCCCCCGAACTCGAGACGTCGAGCTTGAACCCCTTGCGTTTTAAAAGTACGTCCTGAAGCTTCTCAAAGTTGGTCTTTGGTGGGGGTAAATGACGTCTTTGCGAACACAAACGAACGTCGATAAAGCTATTATCGCCGAGCAACCAACATGCCACGCACCTCAATACGGCAGTCTGCGGGAACACCTCGTCGATTTTCTTGGCTACGCTCACATTGGCAAGCAACATGAATTCTTCCACTAAGCTGTTCGTCTCGCGCAACTCTTTTTGCTCGACGTCGATGGGATCAGAGGACTCTGCAGATCCAAGATGGATTTTCACTTCGGGAGATGCGAGGTTCAACGCGCCAGCTGCCATACGTTGTGCTTTGAGCTTGATCGCGAGGGCATTCAGAAGACGGATGGATTGCGTGAGCGAGTCGGTGCGATTGCTTGTGTGGCCAGTTGAGCGTTGTATAGGGTGTACATCAGGAGCAAACTCACGGGTCGTCCTTGCGTATTTGTGCCTCCTCGTACTCGAATGCCGCTTTCGAAGCAATAACAGATTTTGTAAACTTGACATTGATAATGTCGGCATCATCAGTGAGTTGCTGAGTCGCTGTTAGTCGTCGTGCGCGTCCATGAATCGTATAAAGACTCACCCAAATCACGCTAAATGCCAATCTTTCAACATGTGGTCGAAGGGAACAGAGATTCGTGCCCAGCAGTGCCGGCAACATGTCAATGCGTTTGTCCACGAGGTATACGGTCGTCCCGCGCGATGCAGCCTCGCTATCCATAGGGGTATCGGCGAGGACGAAATGGGACACATCCGCAATGTCTATGGATAGCAATTAGATCCGTCGATAAACCTCGTCCAAGAGTACTCACGGACGCCCGCTTCGATGTACCCATTAGGAAGACGACGAGCATGGAGGGCGTCGTCAATATCCTGACATCCTGCAGGACATGCACTTCAGTGATCGTTTTGCTTTTGTACAAAGACACTCACCTGGAGGATCGATGCTACATATATCCAAATCCCTCAAATCCATCCGATCTCTCCATATTGGGTCCGTCGGGTCCTTGGGCGGGACAACCCACTGGTCGCCTTCAGGGGGCAAACAATTCAAGATTGCTTTTCCAAAGGGTCGGTATGGCACTTCGAATTCCAACAGTAGACTTTCTTGCTCTGTTTCCTTGTCTTCTGCTTTTCCGAGCGCACGAACCAAGTGGCCTTCGGGATATCGCGAATGCGCATCCCATCGGTCGACGGTCACGAGAATCTTTTGTCCAAGAAGTGCCGGGGCTTGACGAGTACGAAGTCGAATACGAGGGAGTAATCGAGAAAGTGGAAGGGCAAATACAGTCTGGGTCGAGAGCGACGTCGACACCGTCGATGGAAGGGACGGCGTATCGAGATGGCACACGTAACTAGACAAGACACAATGCTAGAAATACAAGATGATCAATCAAAGTTGAAGACGTACGCGCGCCAGTTCCGTTTGGTAATTCCGACAACCCGTCCGGTGGGCTGCTTCTCAGCAGAGCCTTTCTTGGTGCTGGCTGACCGGAGTGCTCTCGTTTCTTCGCGAAGTTTGAACTCATCCCCGTCGGACTCCTCTTCCGAGTCTTCTGCGTTGTCGTTTTTTAGAGTGGCTGAAAGCGATCGTCGGGGCTTGGATATGACAAGACTGCGATGGTAAAAGACATACCCTCTTGGTCGACCACTTCGTCAGTTGGAGCCTTCCATTCACTCTCATCGAAAACTTCGACAACGACGACATCTCCGTGAACAGCGCGATTCATGTTTTCTCTGCCGACTAGCAGGACAGGCTTTGTGAAAGCTGGAACTGGTACAGTTCCCTGGAAGATATGTCATTCCAGGTGTCACAGGACTCGGCGGACTAGACGAACCTCTAAGTAATTGTATTGGTTGGCGTTAAAGTGGCCCTGATGGAGTTCCCCTGCCTTGACGCCAGCCAGGAGAGTAGTAGTAGGGAGGTACTGAGTAGAGTCAACATGTGCTGGATTTCATTCGATAAAATGAAGCATACATTGGCATAAAGGGCTGTTCGGGCGGTGGTTGCCGCTCTCGTCTGCCCGACATCATCCGTGCCCGTCGCAGAGAGGATATCCAAAAGTTTTTCCGCTTGCTGCATTCCCTCGACATATTTGCGGACTGTTCGAGACACGGGAAATGAGAAATGGACGGTACTGGAAGGAGGAGGCTTTACTTGAAACGGTCGGTATGTTTTCGGCCTCGGCCTTTTGTCTGTTAGCGACGTCATTGGTGAGTAGGACAACCTGGGGAATCTTGCGCGTTTGGCCACGAATGGGAGGGCGGGCGAGTGCAAGGTGGGTATTGTACCATTCCGCGCCTCTCCGGATGCCTATGGACATCAATGCCACTGAAAAGGTTGGAATGAAGATCGACCCCACCTCTGTCGTTACGGTCATTTGGCGTTTCATTTTCCTCCGTCACAACGGCAGTTTCCCTGCACAAGAGTGAGTAGTGGGAGAGGGAAGAAGAGAAGGATACAAACAATCGGAACTCGTTGTAAAAGACCCAGAACTTCTTGTCGTCTGCCTTGACCAGCGTTTTGAGACGATTATAGAGCGGGAGGGATCTATGTCGGACTTCCTCCAGGACCGTCTGGAGAAGGATGATGGGAGGGGTAAAGCTGGGAGACTCCATCAGATCCATCTAAAAGACTGAATGGTTAGCATGGGATGTGCTGGTGTAAGTAGATATGACCTGAGACAGGAATATGTTGGTGTCTGGTAGGACATAATGGCCGGTCGTGAATTGCTTGTGAGTGGTATCGCCTGCAGCGGGCAAGACAGGGTTGACTGCACCAGCGCAGATCCGACACGCGATGATACCACAGTATATGTCATCGCGGAGGTAGCGCTCGCGCAGTACTGACGGAAACTTAGACGTATGGCGGTGAGGATACCAGATCGCGAACCTTTGATGACCTTGCCCTTGGAAGTCTTTTTGAAAAACTTGCGCTGGGTCACGACTGCCTCGCCGCGCGGTCGTTTCAAGATCGTTATTTGGGGCATTTCGGACGTCGTACAGGAAGACGCGCTCGTCCATTGCGATATTCTCACGTGACATTCGATCAAATAGGAGACGGTATAAAAAACCCCTCGTCCATAGAAATACCCTCTTGCACCAAGACACCAATAATGTGGTACAATCAGGATTCAGACGAAGCCCGCGCCCACGCACAGGTGACACACACCTAGCAGTGCGACGACCACGCTGACTTGGTCACCCCTAGGTCACTGGAGGGCACACCGCCAAACTATCTCATGAAGTCATCGCCGCCGCCGCTTCGTACGAGGTACGCGTCTCTTTCGTTCCGTCATCGCTTTCTACCATGAATCGCTAGGCGGCGAAAGCGTACGAAAATCACCTCAAAACACACGGTAAACCTGCCAATCATGCAAAGGCCATTGAATTGCTGTAGGTCGTCCGCCGTTCATCAGGTGAAGCGGTCTCACCCCTATTACAGAGCCGCTCTTACGGGTGGCTTCGTCGACAAGATTGCCGAGACCAAAGGTTTGGACGCGTTGGACAGGGAACGCGCCAAACATGCCGGTGAGTTTATGTGGACACGCAGGGGAATGTCGCTGATCTTGACGCAGCGCATGAGCGTGCAAAGGAGGGTTTGGCGCAGTCGGGTGAATACTGAATTGGATGCGTTTGCGAATGTAATGTATTAGTATCTACGCACGTTACAGCGTGCCCACGTTTCGAAGACATAAATCACGAGCGACAAGGCTCCTGTCCTTGTCTCGACCTTGACCGCTGCTGAATGCCATGACGAGTGCATCCTGTCCTTCATCGGTCCTGTGACCAGTCAAATCTCCAAAGCGAGAATAGTGTTAGAGAGCGGACATACCATTTGACTGGATGTCCCGACTTTTCAAGGGCAACTTTGACAGTAGTCCACGAGAACCGCGCCACCGAAGGAAACCCAAACGTTTTCTCGAGCGAGGCTGCAATCCATTCTTTCGTCTTGGGGTCTATATGAGGAGCAAGATCATTCGATTCTATCCTTTTCGATTGAATGTGCCAACCTGAAGGATACCCGCTCCCAAACTCTCCTCCAAATCCCTTGAGAGTAGTGTCTTGATCATTATCAAGTTCCTCGAAACACCACCCCTCGATGCAGGCGTCGCGAGTGACCTTGGCAGCCACGCTCGCGGCGCCGACAATCTTGAATTTCGAGTCTGCTTTGGTGGTGACTGTGAAATTAATGCCTGGGAAGATGGAGGATAGGTACGCCTCGTAAGACGAGGTGTTACCCAGCGCATCGACATACACCTGCATTATACACTTTCAGTCTGGCATTAGCTGGGGTAGAGGAGAGACGCTCACGTCCGAGAGCTGTAGTCCGCGTTGAAGCGCGTCGCGGATGAGCTGGATAGTCGCGTCTTGTGATTGTTTATTCAGATTCGTCGGTGGCACTTTGAGCATGCCCCTCGATATCGCCTGTGGACTGGACTAACGGATGAGTGACGATGATCGTGGTGTCGCGCCCAAGCCGCACCTGATGACGCGTACGGACCAGCCCAGGTTGATGGGGTCCGCGTTGAGCACGCCCAGCAGCTCCATCCTCTTTTCGGACGTCAGTGTCTTCGAGTCTGTGGGTTGTGCTGTTACGTGCGGGTCGTGGACACAGCGAGCGGTGCTCACCTGCGAAACCAAGTTCCTCGAGGTCGTTTTGCCATGCGACAGGACAGTACGCGACGCCGTATACGAGTGGGCCCAGGACGGGACCTCGACCTGCCTCGTCGACGCCGAGGATGTATGGTCCCGGCGCGGTTGGGGTTGTCGAGTGGTAAGAGTAGGACTCTGTGAGTGGTGTCGATGATGCGGATGGGACGTCCATGTCTCACTGTCAGCCGCGTCGAGGATGTCAGCCGCAGCGAGGAGGCTTGAAATATCGCTCGCATGGGTTTTATCGACGTCCATTCCTTCTTTTCGTTTTACAGAGTGCACCACCAAGATGTCCGTCGTCGTCGTCCAGCGCGTCTTTGCGTTCTTTGGCAACGTCTGGTCGTTCATCTTGACACTCGTCCGCTCCCTACTCGCTCTCTTTGCCGAGCGTCGTCGCACTTCAGACCCCTTCTCCCTCCCAACCGCCAACCGCACCCCGAACGACGCCCTCGCACGCGCTCACTCTCAACTCAGGCCCATCCTCCTCACCCCGAGGTCGATCTCGCTCTCGCGTGCTCAGAGCACTCGCACTCGCTCCGCCACGTCGACCATCCTTCCAGCCCACGGCGAGAACCCAATCGCCTCTGCCTCTGCCCCACAGAGGGCCTCCCCAAAGCTCGACCCACACGACGCCGAACTCGGCCTAATAATTATCACTCCCTCAGACTTCCCAGGACTCCCCGCCGCGAGCGCGACAAGCTTCCGGGAAGGAACGCCCGATACATCTCATACTGGATCGTCGTATGTGCCCCTCACCCCGCCGGACAGATGCTACCTCGCACCGCTTCCACCTGCCACCGATTGTCCGTACACCGAGCCCTGGCCGACCTCCGTCTCCCTCGAGCATGGCAAACCAAGACTCCCAGGAAGCCCCCTCAAGGTCTCTACCAACACCGACGCCGCGTTCCCCGAGCCCAAAGTCGCCCCGATTGGCTCCCCGCCTCCCGGACGCTGGAGCCCCTTACAAATCTGGACGAGCACCCCATGCAAGACCGACAGTCCCATCCTAGCCGATCCGATCCTTGGCAGTCCGTTCGACCTCCCCGAGGACCCCTCGCCCGCGCTCACGAACGTCTCACACGCCCTCATATCGCGCTCCCAGAGCTCGATCCAGCCGTACGACGCCACCAACTCGAGCGTCTCCTCGGTGCCCAGCCCGCTGGTCGACGACGCGCACCGCCAAAGCCAGCGCCAATACCAACACTACCGCACCCACGCGCTCGTCCCGCGGCCCAAGGACCCGTCGTACCCGCGCTTCCACCACCCCGACGCGTACGCGTGCATGTGGCGTCGTCACGGCGCCCGGCTCCCCGGTAAACCCGACCGCACGCACGCCTACACGCGCTCTCAGCCCCATGTAGACTTTGGTGCGGCTGCGTGGTATGACGCGGACGCGTACGTCTTGTCGCCCGTGACCGCGCTCAGTCCGCCCCTCAGTGAGTCTGCGACCGAGGACGAGGACGATATGCCGCTCGGCCGCCTCAAGGAACGCTTGGTGCACAAAGGTGAAGGTGCAGGTCTGGGTCTCGCCTTGTCCTTGTCCGGAGGTTCTGGTGCACGCGTGTCCCCGCGCACGAGGCGGATGAGTGAGGGGTGCTTGTTGGCGATGTCGGGGATGTCGACGTCGACGCCAACGCGCGTCGGGGTGGGTGCGCGATCTGGGCGACAGCCGCTTTCGATTGCGTTGGATGGCAGCGGGGACGGTGTCAGGGATTGGCTCGATGCGCTCTCACTGTGGTTCAATCCCGAGCAGAAAGATACTGTACCGTCCGTCGAGGTGGTCGCAGACTGAGAGGTATGGTTATTCCATTCTTTTTTCCCTTGTTGGGTGGTTCAGGTCATGTATGTGCGTCTTGTATTTCTGGATTGTCATGTCAGCAGGTGAATGGGAATTTGTATTGTGTTACACGTGCGAGTACATGAGCAACGATTTTATAGTACAGACGAGAGATGGGAAAACGAGATCGTGACGCTGGGCCAACTTCTCCGCCGTCAAGCCACCAGAAGCACACGCGGTGCAAACTGGCACGGAAATGAAGTCGGTACTGTCCAAGGGGGGAAAACAGCACGAGTGAGCTCATGCGAGGCTATAGGCATGCCGTGACGTACGAAGTAATGCCTGCCGTCCACCGCGAACCGTTTGGATCAGATTAGTACAGGCTCTCCGAGGGGGTTGTGGTCATCACTGAAGCTCACGGTCCGTGCTATTCCCTGGCGACAAATGTTCATCGATACAGCAAATAGACGAATGGCACAAGGAATGTATATAAATATAATCCCTTTGCCTACCCACACATTATCCCAGTAACTCTACAATCCGTGGTACATTCACACCTGGGTGACGTCAAATGCCAAAGGATTATAATCCAGTTACAATTCTCGTACAGAGGGTTCGGACGAGCGCAAGGCACGCTCATTTTCTCTACGAAATGTATTGGTTTGCATTCCATTGTGCACGACACGCGTGATTATCCTACTAGCCAAAAGCCAAAAAGTTGACCTATAGTAGCCTCGAGCACTCAGTACTCAGTACTCAGCAGTTGTGCTCGGGAGGTGCCCGAATAAGGCAAGTCACAGCTTGCACAGTGCCACCGCCCAAGTGGCTCCTCGATCGACTCTAGCACTGTAGCCGTTCAATGCAATGCGAATATCACAGCCTGGGATCACTCCTACACAACCTCTAGCCCATATACAACACGTCCGACTGGTCTGATTCGCCCGGTATGGCCTCAGTGTGACCGTATGACTTGGTAAACCTGTTTACTCACTCGGACCCGACTGACTCTTCTATCATAGGTTCATTTCGAGTCGTCCTCATCGACGTGGTGGGTTCACACAATCACAGGGCAGTCTGGGGTGGTAAGGAGGTGGTGTGGGTGCCTCAGGTATGTCTGTCTTCGCATTACACTTGAATCACTAGTGCTGACCCTCTTGTTCAGCTAGCAACCACGTTTTGAGTCGCCTGGACTCGCAGCGTGCGCCGCTCGTTGCGCCATCCATCCAGCATCCTTCCACATTGTATCCGTCACATTTCTGCTGGCTGTGCTAAGGGGGGCTAAGACCGAAAAACGTCCGAACAGGGAGAACTGCCATCGCATCACATCTGCGCTCTCGTTTGCTGCTGCCACCTCGCACATCGACCCAACCGCTCGTCCTCAACTGTGCGCATTGATAAATCATCATCTGCGCTCTCGTTTGCCACCGCCGCCTCACGCATTGACCCGACCGCTCACTCTTGACTGCGCACATCGACCCGGTGTCATTTCGCCGCCACACAAGGGCCATCAGTAAATTTTATTCAGGGTGAGTTGAGACCCCGAGAACCTGCCGATAGTGTCGGCTCATTATGCCTACTTATAGGTTCACTCAAAGTTCTGAACTTCAAACACCTTCGATCTTTTCACCTCATCTCAGGTAAGTCGTTACCAGTAGTGTTGTCCTCCAGCCTCTAGGTCTGCTACTCGCCTCAAGAAACCCTCGTTTGGTAAGTTGTTTATTGTTTATGTCGGTACATACTAGGTCTGCTGTGTCGCCGTGATGCTATCGTCTCTGCCGTCGTTCGCCCCTTCGGTTAGCGATGATGTCAACACCACCAGCTACTCCTACCTACCAGTGCCAACCCATGTGACGAGCCCAGAACGGCAACACCTCCAATGCCAACATTCCTACTGGCGCCAATTCTTCCAAGTCTGATTCATGCGATGAGCCTGGAATGACGACTCTCTGTCAATGCCAACGCCACATCCGCGCCAGCTACTAGTACTCCAGCCACTCCCAGCGGAGCTAATCCCACTGACCCGTGCGACGAGACTGGTACGATGAGCTCGTCATCCTTTCAAATTGTACTCTACTGGTATACCGTATACTATTTGTTTATGTACAGTATAGTAGTCAATAATAATGTCAGATCCAAATCATTCAAATCTGCTGTGATTTTATTCCTGGACTGAAGTAGTGATCATTGCGCACCACATCCGATATATAATGTTGCCATCTGACCCTTGGACAGCGGTTTGTTCGTCGTGCGGCAGGGAGGGTTCATTGCCGCCATTTCTGTTGCATCTGATCTTACAGTCACGGAACCCATGCCAATTTTAATATCACCCAAATTACGACAATTGTCGATGGAAGGAAGATGTTTAATGCTATACAGCTCATTGTAGTTTGCATCAGCATAATTTGTGGGATTATGTCAATTACGAGGATTATAACCCATTATCATGGGATTATACCTCAGCTGTTTTTTCAGTGATGCCCGTATAATATATAGTTGTGGGGGATGTTATTGGAGCTGACTAAGCTGAGTCTCTTACTACACACCGTCACCACAACCGCCCAAGCCGAGCCACGACCTCCATGATGGAAGAGAGCATCTCCCTCGAAGAGACCAACAAAATCCGCATTTCTCTCGGTCTCAAACCTCTCACAGAGGACCCAGCACCCGCAGACGACGCAGACAAGCAGGCAGAGGAAAACTATGCCCGCCAACGCGAACGTGAGGCGAAAGCACGCGAGACAAAGTAATGCCATGGTTCGTTTCGTGTGCCAGGATGTTCTTTCTGATTTTACGTCTTTCTTCCAGGAAAGTATATGATAAAATTGCCAAGTGAGTATCTGTCAACGATCACCCGCTATCTTGCTCAAGCACACTTCCCACCCAGGGTGAGGAATCGACGAGAGCTCAACGCCTCCCTGACCGGTGCAACTCTCGGTGATCCCGATGGCGATTCAGAGGATACCCTCAAATGGGTCAAGAGAGCGAAGAAGCGCGAGAAGGAGCTCGCACGTAAGGGGCAGTTGGCGCGAGAGAATATGTACAATGTATTCCAAGGGGATGAATACACCGAGAGTATGCATCTCCCGTTCATTTAGTTCCGTTCGTTTCTCATTTTCGTTCCAGAGGACCTAGAAGGTTTGAAGGTCAGCCACGACTTCGATGAGCTAGCAGAAGGCGACGCCCGAATACTTACGTTAAAAGATAGTCGCATCCTCGACAATGAAGGTATGACGCCAATGTTACTTTCACTCCCTTTCATCTTTCTCATACAACACTCCAAGAGGATGAGCTACAAAATACCGAAATGGCCGAAGCGGAACGCGTCAAGAAAAATAAGGAGCTCAAAATCAAACGTCGTGATTATACCGGTTATGATGATGAAGAGTTTGAGGAAGGAAAGCAGGGAATGAAACGATCCATTTTGGCCAAGTATGACGAAGTCTTGGAGGGTCCGCAAGAAACCGTATGTCCATTCTTGTCTTCATTCTGAGTACGTTACTTACTTGAATGTCATAGGATTTCCGATTGGGCAGCTTCATCAAGTCAAGCACGGTCAAACGACCTGAAACTGAAGAAGGTGCAGTGTCCGTAAATCGTGCCTTACTGTCAATCGATTATGCCAGTGAGTTACGCACCTGTCATCTCGTATGCCCATTCTTATCATTCACGTGTTTAGAAAATTTGGAGACACATGACTACCTTCGTGAAGGGGACGTCGGGTTCAAGAAACCAAGGGTAAGCATTACATCACCCCGTTTTCGCGATTATCAATCGTTATACACAGACGAAAAAGAAGCGTTCTTCCCGACGTGCTCCAATCGATAATGAAGTTCCCGGTGGCGAAGACGCGGATCAGATGGAGGTAGACGAGAAACCTGTCGTACCTCGGACACGTGAGTTAGACGCCAATTTTGTGGATGACGATGAGCTACAAGCTGCTCTCGCTCGCCAAAGAAGATCCAAGATCCACAAGGTAAAGAAGCTATCCCCGGAAGAAATCGCACGTAAAAGTGGGTGGTTGTCTTTGCGCATGACCCATTCTTATCTAACTGCCTTTGTAGTCGCTGCAGATCGCGCTCGGGAACAATTCCCCATCGCCGATAATATCATCAACGTCGAAGAAGCGGAAGAAGGGACCGGCGATGCTGGCCTAACTTTCGATGACACGTCCGAATTCGTTCGGGCCATTTCCTATAACCCCGCCGCAGTCAAAGTGGAGCAAGTCGAACCCTCTGTAGCACCGCCTCCGTCTAAAACCCGATCACCATCCCGCGATGTGTCGATGCCAGAAGACGAGGCCGTGGACGAAATTGAAGCGGGCGAGGTAGTGATGAAAGAGGAAGATGATGAAGAGATGCTCGAGGCGATTGAACAGGCTATCAAGGACACTGAGGCAGAGGAACGAGTTGCCGCAGAGCACGGTTTAGGCGAAGCAACAGTCGGAACATCCAGTGACCCCACATTTGGCTCAGGTATGGCTGGTACATTGGCTCTCCTTCGCCAGCAGGGGCTAGTAGCGCAACCGAACGCCGACCAGGCTGAGCGCGAGAAAGTCCAACAACAACGCGATCTCTGGCTTGCAGATTACCGACGTATGCTGGCCCAGCGAGAACTCGACCGGTTACAGGCGCGCGGCGGCAACAAGGACCAAACAACGCGAGAGTACGAGAACCGTGCTCGAGAGCAGCAGGAGTCTCGTGCCAGTCTCGAGCTGTTCAAGAACTACAAGCCCGACGTCAACATTGTTTACTACGACGAATTTGGTCGCTCCCTCACGCCCAAGGAGGCTTGGAAAGCGTTGTCACACAAGTTCCATGGCAAAGGTTCTGGGAAGATGAAGACAGAGAAGCGTTTAAAGAAGATTGCAGAAGAGAAGAAGAAAGAGGCCATGGCTAGTGGTGATACGCCTTTGAGCATGAACAAAGCGTTCCAGATCCGACAAGAAAAGACGGGGCAAGCTCACTTTGTTTTGTCCGTTGGCAACAGGGGGTACGTCTTTTTCTGTTCTCGGTGATGATGTTCTCAGCCTAAATGCCTGCATTTAGCGCTGTGCCTCAAGCATCGGAGTTCCTGGATCCCCAGCCACTGTCAAAAGGCAAGACGGAAAAAACGAAAAGCAAGAAGAAGGAGGCTGCCAAAGCTGCTGCCCCGCAAGTCCTGGACTCCGCAGGGTTTATTACGTTGCCTGTTCCTCAAGCGAATGACTCAGTCAGTGCGAGTCCCGTACCTTCTGGCTTCTCGTCGGTTGCACAAATGAATGGCTCTGGGTCACCTATGCCTGTGAAACCCGGTTTCTCACGTATATCGTCTGCCGTGGATACTCCCTCTCAGAGTAGTACCCCCGTGACGGGGGAGAGGACCAAGGTTGCATTTGGGTTTGGCGCGAAGAGGAAAGTCGCGGAAGATTTCCTTGACGAGCCTGCTGCAAAGAGACGATGAATTGATTACTGATGGTTTATTTATTTTCCATCTCCATATCTGCCTGCTAGTATGTCCTCTTCTTTGACCTTGATGTGTTACGAATGCATACGTTGGGGGTTTAGCCTGGACGCACAGTGATTAATTGACAAACGGTGTTCAGATTTGAAAGCTTGGGGATCTGAGACTCGCCGCCGCCGCTTGGGAAATACCTCCGGATCTCGGCTTAGATGCGGGCCGTCGGCACTCGAGTCGCGCTGGGACTTTGGCAACATGGGATGCATCTTCCAGCTACTTACTTTCGAGCTCAGCTAGGACTGACTTGGAACAGTGGCAACAGTGTAGATCATCATGCCGCCGCAAGTGGCGCGTGGTCCGGGTGGTGATGCCATCATCTGAGACGGTTAATGTCTCACTCTTTTCCGCCTCACCTACTATCCATGACGTTGACAACTTTTTTGCAGCTCCAGTCCCACTGCCGTGGTGGGGTCCCTGAAAAACACCCACTGGCACCTGTGTACCACGAGCTCGAAAATGGTCTGTACGTATATCGGAATTCTGCGCGCATCATCACAGTAAATGTTTCACTTACAGCCTTGTTGTGTACGCCCTCGCTGTCATCGGCGTCTTCCTGACGATCTGCTTCATCGGACTCGCCGTCAAGAAAGAATTGACACTTCAACTTCATCAGTTTCCTCTTCCACCAGGTCCTCAAGGACTCCCTTTTCTCGGGAACGCACTCCAGATCAACAAGGCGGAGCCATGGCTGACGTATAAAGAGTCGACTAAGACGTACGGTACTTGACTTTGCGTACGCTATGCTGAGTTTCACACGAAGATACCAGGTGAGATCGTCTCATGCAAGCTATTGGGCCAGACGTATGTCATTATCAACTCGGAGAGGGTTGCGAAAGCGCTGCTCGACCAACGTTCAATTGATTCCGACCGCCCGGTAATCAAAACCTCTGAAGCGTACGGAGTCTAATTTTATCTAGATCAGGTCAATCTGATGCGAACATGATCCCCATGGCTTTAGAATGGAGTTTAACATGGGGCATCAGTCGGTGCGCGACATGCGACCCTCCATCAGGCGAACGCATGCAGTCTCGAGCCAGGGCGATTACTGCATGCCATTGATGTAGCGTTGCAATGAGGGAGGTGAACACGCACAGCGCCGCACCGCACCCTGACGACGAAAGATGAAATCTTGATCGGCGAGTTCCGCAAAGGAGAGCAGGAAGAGCCGGTGTCCGCCCCCCCTTCCTCATCAGCGAAGGCACATGAGCGAAAGACACGTGGGTGGACGCAACGGCCAGCGACGCGTGCATATTAGACACCGTCGTGTTTTAGGATCGTGAATTCGCAAACGTTGAGAAACTACGTCACAATGGTATCACCTGGCATGATTCGTTTACTGTTACACTATGTACCCATGAAACGCTCGACACTCGGCTCAACCCAAGTCATCCTGATTCTTTCCCCAAGATTATTCCTACTTCAAACGCGTTTCGCCACCATACAGAAGCTCATTCCAGTCGAAAGTACCGTCCACAGGCTGCCTCAGGTCCACCTACACATCCTTCGTCGCCTCAACCTCCCTCGGTATCTCTTCAATGTCTTTTAAGCATCTGTCCTGCCCAGCAGCTGCAAACTCCATCGTCGTCCTGGGTAACGACAAGCCGAACGCGGTATCGATTCCTTCATACTTTTGAGTAATCACATCTCCCGCATGCTCAAGATGAATCGAGGGGTTAGTGTGTAAATGGGGACGTATTTCAATGCGGTCAAGAGCAGCTGCTGCCATTCTCCGGTTGGGGCCATTCCAGAGATGTCCAACACGTTGACGAGATTAAACAGAAAGATGCTATGGTGTAAGGTTATCGTTAGCTCAGTCAGTGATGGGTTTGTTTGCGGGTTTGAATAGTAGCGCAGATGGGAAGGAGGAGACTAGAACGTACGCAAGAAAGGATAGCATGCCCTGTCTGACAAGCAGAGCCATATACCGATTGATTTCCCATGCCTTCGTGGCACGGTACATTTGAAGTGATCGTCTCACTACCTGGATAATGCCAAGTAGGCATAATGTCCCGCCTTGTGTGATCTGCAGGATGACAGCCACGTTTGTCCACGTGGGCACGGTAGATGCGAGTGTGCAAAATGAAATATCCAGTATCTGAATAACTCCCGCTATACGATAGTCAACAAGCGGGAGTGGTGATACAATTGGTTAGTGAAGTACCTGGCAGGTTCTTCGGAATGCTGTTGACGATAACATCGAGGATGGTGCCAATGATTACCACAAAATACAGCGCCAGGAGACTGCCAATGATGACCCTCGATCGATTATACACTGCCCATATGCGGAGAATCATAACAACTACAGTCACCATTTGAGTTTACTCTTTCTAAGACAAAGCTACTCAGCAACTCACAGTCGGCTGCCGCATAGAAGAGAAGGAACGTCCATGCATTGATGATACCGATTATTTGACCTTGGAAGCATCCGTGAGGAGAGTAGACAAGAAAGCTTGGTGTGTACTCACAACTATTCAACAGGTATTAGTCGCGTGGGGAAGCCTTGTCAATAAGGATAGGTCAAATACGTACGACTATGAGCACACATTTAGTATCCCTGTTGGTCACCAGCACAGAGGGGAATTACCTTTGCAGGGCCAGGTGCGAGGGTAGTTCCCACTTGGGGGTGGGGTCACATTGTGATCTTACATTTAAATGCAGACGTACAGAGGGCAGAGACCCTGGTGAACAATCTCTAGTTAGCATTCAGCATATGTATAACAATTATGGACTTACATGAGATTGAAAAGACCGAGATATCGAACCTGCAACAATGCTTAGTTCGCTGGAGGCCGTGGCAATGCCATGGTAAATCCAACTTGGATACACACAGGAATATATAGCGTTGACACCCATGTCCAGGGTTTGCTCTATTGTATTATCAGAAACATGTCACCTTGAAAATGGAAGTTGTCGAGTCTGCTGACCCAAACGTGTTCTATCTACACGGTATATCAGTGTAGCATACTTAACACATAGTTGTGGGGTGCATGTGGCGTCATACCTCACTTGAGAATGTAAGGACTGGCAATGTTAGTACGTCGTATTGGAACAGAACCTATCCCTCACCATAATCGTATCCGACGGCAGCAACGAGAGCAACTGCAATATTATAGGGTTGTGTATGTGTCTCTCACAGGTGAGTATGAGCATACCAGACAGGTAATTACCCTGCTGAATGGCAACCACCGCAGACTGTAGCGCATCGGAAGACATGTTTTGAAGGATGTGCACCAGTCACAAAGCAATCGTGAAGTTGGTAGACAGGGATAAGAAGACTCTGCCTATGCAAAGTGAGGCACACGTATTTATAAGTCGACAGGGTTCCGACTCATTCTGTGGAGTGACTTACTATCGCGTATGGTGACGAATTCATCACCTTGGATCGTCACTTTCTGAAAAATAAAATAAAATATACGATCACTTTCGGGGTCCACACTACTTGATAGCATCTATGATCAATTCTAACGCTTTCCGAGCTCGAACGAGCAAATTCGGAGCAGAAATGAGCGAGATAGCAAAAGGTGGGTTGTCGCGCTGAGTCGTCACTCTTGTGTCACCCCGCCGAATGGTGCCGCAGCTGAGTCTAAGCTGAGTCTGAAGTTTATACAACCTGCTGAGGCTATTGTCGCGCGCTGACTGTCGGAGCCTGAATACTTCAAGTGTGACACCCTGTGACTATCTATGACATTTGTGCACTGACGACACGGTAGTACGTACCGTAGCAATAGGGGCGCTGATGACGACAAACCTGCACCCTTACGGGTCCAGGAATAACAGCTTTTTTCATAACGTCCATCTCCAATGTTTGAACGATTTTTCGGCGAGGGCTCTCGTGTGGTCTTGCACATGACCATAACTGCGATTTGTGGCCATCGTCCTCCTTCCTTTCATTAGAATGCACTTGTGTCTGAAACCGTACAGGCACGAGTTTCACAATGTCTCATGACCCTTGAGTCGGATTTGCCGTACAAAGAGATCTTCTGATCTTTCCATGGCAGTGCATGATTGACATTCCGAGTGAGCATCGGTCAAACGAAAAGGTTGAGTCGTTGACTCTTTTTCCTTTGGACATATTATCAACTAATATCAGGTACATGATTCTGAATCCCTTATTTGTGAGGTTGGCAACTGGCAATGGGAGCTCACCAATCGTGCCAACGCTACGTGACAAGGCTACTTTTGTTGATTCCGGCCCCCCCGGTGAGGCCTTGACAACAGGAACCATCAAATACTCAACTTTGATACAAGTACCTGACGGCCCGACAAGGAGTCTGGGATCGATTGTGTGAACTCTTAGTTACACAGGGTGGCTACGTAGAAGAATCGTATCTACGATTCTGTGGAATAGACCTGGATTGTCAAGTGGTTGTCTGGAAATTGCGACACGAATCTGAGTACAAGATTCGCTGGTGTGTGAGGGAAGGCCGGTCTGAGGCCGACCGCGCGAGAAGAGCCAGGGGCGAGGGAAATCGGCAAGA
>JBBPTD010000462.1:0-25707 GCA_038093895.1 Boletus aff. mottiae
CTTTTGGTTACGTGCCAGGACGATGGAATTGGTCCATTTAGCACCAGGAACAGTCCATTTATTGAGTAGGGTTCCCGAGGACGTATCGAAACACTTTGCTTCGCCTGACGTGGCGGCAAAAAGTTGACGACCGTCAGCCGACCATGCAAGCGGTGACGATACGCAGTCCCAGAGCCAGCAGGGGATGTTCAACAGCTGCTGTCCACTGTCGCTGTCGTAGATGCGGATCGACGTCGTGTCCTTTTCGTTGCCAGTAGCGGTGGCGAGTCGGTCGCCATTGGGAAAGAACCGCACAGCCACGACCCAATCATCGTGTTCGAGCGGTCCTACGAGTCTTTCTCCGGTGGTTATGCAGTGGATGAATACTTGCTTGTCAAGCCCACCCGTCGCGAGTTTCGTCGAGTTGGGAGAGATGTCTACCGAGAATACCGAGTTGGTGTGGCCGTGGATGTCCAAGACTTTTTTCTGGGTCTGCGCATCCCATACCAACACACCCGGCGCCTTTCCGTCGCTCAATTTTAAACGCCTGAATCCACACACCAACCATTTGCGATCCGGTGATAGCGCAGCAGCATAGATTTCTGCCCTTTCAACTCGAATTGGTTCGCCAACCTCTTGCCCATCTTCCACCCGCCATCGCCGAAGCATCCCCTCTTTACCCCCGCTCAAAATCTGCTTGCCATCCTCGGCAAACGAGACCGAGTATATCACATGTTGGGTGTTGATTTCGATCACTCTTGATCCACCTGGAAGTCGACGGGCAGTCATTACTGGTACTCGCCAACGACTAGTACGTACTTTCTGCCGTCGACTGCATGCTCATCCACAGCGCAATGGACAGACAGGAAACTTGTGTTGGGAGCGCAGGGTCAAGGGGAGAAAGGCCTCTACGCTGTATAGTATGTCCGCTCCTTCCGTCTTATCGATCATGATATAGATAAGCCCACACAGCCCTAGGCGCTTGTGTCTCCTCGTGTTGATATGTTGATACCTCGTCCCTCGCCGCTATCGCAGTCATAGGAGGACGCGCAGCAAAACGGTTGTCAATGAATACAACAAAGCCGAAACATCCGATGGGTTCAGTGAGTGGTATAGGCACTACTTTGCAACAACACTGATCATGACTACGAGTACCACAGCGCGCGACATATCATGCAGATGAACAAATCCCATGCCATGAGGCATTATCGCCTCGTCAGACGGTCAAATAGAGACGCCGGTGTCTCCAATTCGGTGCGAAATTATTTGTCGTAAAATCAAATTACTCACCGAGTCGCAGTCTTCATACAACGCGTTTGCTGTACGTTTCGAGAACAGTTCTGCGACCCGGCTCAACTTTGCTCTGAATTACTTCGGTGTTGGAGGCTGGAGGGTTGAGTACTTGGATCAACGAACTCCGGCGCCAAGGCGCGAGAGACGATACCAAGTACTAAGCCATTGGACGTTTGAGCGGCCTGAGAGAGAGAGCTGTCCACAGCGACAGTACAAACGTTCTGCCACGCTCACGAGTCACGATTGCATGACCGTGCTGGGTAACCCATGCCCATGTGATCGATAGCGTTGCGATACGGCAATTGTAGCAATACCATGCGATAACCACCCACTCCCTGCATGTATGTAGCTATGTCTAGTATCTATACGTAGCCAACTCGAGTAGAATATATATAAAGATGAAAAGGAGGAAAAACATTACAGGTCCATCCGACCGTACACAAAGGAATAAACGGACCACATCAAGCCTCGACTGATAGTAGCCCAACTATGACGCTCACGATCGTGATGTGCGGTTCGGGACGGTTCGGGAAGATTGGCGTTCAAGTAGGGGATGATGCGTTTGCGTTTGCGGTATTGTCTGCGCCGGTGGAGGTGGCCGTCATCATCATCCTCTTAGTGCGTTGGGGGAGGATCTATGGGATAGCTTCACAGTGAGCATGCATACACAAACAAAACAAGGTCAGTGGAAGAGATAATGGCGCGATACGATAAACGCAAGGGAGGAGCGAGTCAGACTCAGCATGTCGCACGATCACGTACTCCCCACCCCGGGCTCATCCCATCCGGCTGACGAGGAGGATTATGAAGATGGCTACAAGCGGGACAACTGTGATTTGGGGCAACGGCCGCACCAACGCGCAAAGGAGGACGAAAAGTGACGATGTCAAGCTGAAACGATGCGATATAGAACCCTCGGCATGTTTATATGACCTATCTTTGAGACTCCAGCGGAACAACGCACCGGTGAAGCCGTCGAAACCGTTGGCTACCACAGGACCACAGGTGCTCCTGATGTTGCCGTCACGCCTGCCACTACGGTCGTCGTCCCAGATTCAAGTAGCAGCGGTGTAGTCTGAGAGAGTCCTCCAGATACTCGCCAGATGTGACACTGCGCCAGCGATGTATCAGCTCGCGTCTGACGCTAGTGGTTGCGTTAATAACTTTTAAGTCACCAAGTCAGCTACAATGTACTGAGTGATTGTGAATGGTTGGGACTCACTCGTTTCAACTATGTTTCATGTGGCCGCCTTCACGGCAGCATTGAGACAAATTAGGACCAATCATGTCTCCAATGAGTCCAAAAGGGCCTCGCACTCGCCTCCCTGTTCGTCGCCCAGGGATACCACCAAATCACCTTGTGCAAACCTGGTTGGATTTCGTCGTTAAGGTCCCGTGGACTGGCATCTGGCACCGTATAGTAGGAGTAGGATCAGAGTGCACGTCGTGGTAGAGTTGGCAAAGGCAGAGGAAAGTCCGAGTCGACTCACTGTAGCCTATGACGGTTTGAATGGACACATTGAAGGATTCTCTTGCCTCAACGACTCGTTACCGTATCATTACGTCCCGTTTACTTTGAACTATCGTCAACCAGCCGCCTTCCAGATCCACAACACAAGGGCCAGCAAGATTTGATGCAATACCCATGGGATACTAGGCTGGTGAATGCTTTCCCGAAACGTGTCTTACATACAGCAGTGAACTCAATTTTCTGCCAAATTTCCGCCAAACAAAGAGCGGTATACCACAGCCCAGTACTACTTATGTGCTTCAGCTCGTCCGCAAGACTCTGCAACTCACCACGTACCTCACCACGTACTTCTCCAAGATCTTGCCTCGAAGATATTTGTGTTCAATGAGCTCAAGCGCTCACTGTCGACACGCCTCACCTGCCCTATCCATGCAGGTACTGCTAGTACAAGATAGTCCCCGGTGTCCCGTAGCTGTGGACAGGAAGTCGTAGCTGCTAGCAATGCATGCCGCAAAAACCTCTCTCACTGGCAGTAGTATCGCACTATCAGGTTCATCGTGTGAGTGGAAGGTCATTTGTTGATTCAAGCCGTAAATAGTCTGTCTGAAGCCTTCTAGAAGCCGCACACATTGCATATCAGTCGGAGAATCCCGTACTTGACGGCACAGGATATAGTTCCATCAAGGTATATCAATAATTGCGCGGGCAATCTGAAGACCCACGCAAAATCCGCCTCTCAGTCGGACGCAGCATGTTATCCATCAGAGGCATCCGTTGGAGTGGGAAGAAAGGGAAACCGGTGAAGCTGCTGGTGAGGAATCAGATGTGGATTGCGGACATCCCCTACAGCTAACAGTGACGACGAACAGCCAACCGGTCCTATCGTTGATGCCTTCAAGGAGTATATCAACAACGAACTACCCACCCGTTTCATCGATACGTCGACACTGCAGTTCATCTCACGGAAGGACCTCTTTCCCATCTTCCGAGACGAGATTGCAAGCGTCACTGAAGAGCAGATCCAAGAGCGGATTAAAAGCTTTCGGAGCGATCCATTTGCTACGTACGAACCTCGGCGAGCGACCGTGCTCAGACAAATCATCCAAGAGATCGTACAATATGTCATATTATCTCATCGCTGGGATGATATCACCGGTGAACCCACTTCCCAGGATCTCTCTGGTGGGAAACGACGCGTGGCGCGGTTCAAGAAACTCTCTCAGTTCTGCAAGACGTCCAGCAAGCTTGGCTACAAGCTTGCCTGGGTCGATACGTGCTGTATAGATAAATCAAACGCGGCCGAGCTTAGCGAGGCTATCCACGCCATGTACAAGTGGTATGCGAACGCGTACCTCTGTATCGTCTACCTCGCAGAATCTACATCGTACGAGGACTGGGTCACTGACTCGTGGTTTACACGAGGCTGGACTCTGCAAGAGCTCCTAGCGCCCAAGCGACTCAAGTTTTACGATAAAAACTGGCGGCAGTTCGTCCCTGCTGGGATTGATGACGACAGGAAATCCGACGTGATGATTCTTTATCTACAGAAGATCACGGGAATTCGTGGAGCAGTGCTTGCCGCTGATAACAGCCATGGAGTCCATGGGCGTAGCTTCTGGGAGATTATGTCTTGGGCGTCAAAACGACGGACAACTCGCACCGAAGATAAGGCTTACTGTCTTATCGGGTTGTTCCGAATCAGTCTCACCATCGCGTATGGAGAGGGTCAGCAGGCTTTTTCACGCCTCGTGGAAGCCGTTTCAGAAAAGAATCCTAGCTGGGACCTTTTCGCGTGGTGCGGGCAGCCTTCCTTGTACCACTTTGCTCTCCCTTCCTCTCCGGCATCATACTCTGTATTCGAAACCGGTATAGGGAAGGACAGGATTGGGGTGCAAGACTTCACCATTACCAGATACGGGTTGTCCATGAAATCATTGCCTCCCATTCCGATAGAGCTTTCCTCTATCGTAGCTCCAGGAGGGCATGGAAAGCCGTTCCTCGTCAACCTGAAACCACGATACGACGCCGAAAGTCCTAGAAGGTACAGCGGTCTTGTCATAGGATGCGGGGCAACCCGCCTCAAAACCATTCGCGAGGCTCGACAGCTCGCCGTATGCATTATCAATCATCACGGCACGCGAAGTCGCAAACAAGGGAAATTGTTGGTCGGGAAGGAGTATATCTGTTTTCTGCTTTATTCAGAAGAGGGAGAGGACGATGAAACCACATGGATGAAGCTCACCACGGACAACTTGTTACGGATATCTTGTCTAGGGCCTGAGACAGCCTCTGGTGATAGTGTTGTTCGGGCGACAGATGGAATTACCTTACCGCTTGTGACAACCTTTATACGATCGTCAAAGTCGTCGAAATGGTAGTATTGCCGTTCCTCCATACCAATATACGATATAAAAGGTTTTCTTCTCTACTGCGACTCATCTTCTGTTAGTAACGTGATCGGTGGGAAGTGGTCCAAACGAGCGAAGCCTGTCTAGTGGTCCTGATCGTTTGCTACGGCAACATGTATCGAGGTCCTCTTGGCCAAGTTTTGCGATACAGCATACCACGCAAGTGGCCCGCATTCAAATATGGCTCGGGCTCAAGAAGAACGTCTTGTCTTGCGTCGCAGCGATCCAAAGGCGCATATACGCGACTTTGAACTCAGGTTTGCAGTATATCGATGCAACTTGACGGGATATACCGGGTGACCGGGTCGTAGTCATTTTCAACGTTGGGATTATTCTCGCTTATCTGAGGTTCATGGCTGCATTAGTCTAAAGGCAGAGGGTAATCTACGCACAGAACTACCAGGACACTACAGAAATAAAGGTTGAGTACTGAGTGGGCATCAACATTGGTGACACTACAAGTAAGGGAGAAAATTACATTCGATGGAATCGTTGGCACAGATGAGCAACGGTTCAGCGGTGTCATGCACTATCCTTTCACGATCAACTTCGCTAGTTTCCGCGCCTCGCCATGGGGAAGTGTAGTATAGTGGGTTTTGAGCTCCGTCGCCACCTTATTTATCTTCGTCTTGCGTGTGAGGAGCGAAAAGGACTTCTTGAAAAATGTGGAGAGCCGGCTTCGTATGTTCAGCATAAAAGACGGAGGAGTGCGGGTCGTACGACTGCCAAGTGCGTCGTGAAACAGTTCATAAAGAGCGCGCCTCGATTCCTCCACTGCTCGCTTCTCCGCGTCCGCTGTCACGTGAGTCGGGAAGGTTGCGATGCACGCGTGGGCGACGGCGTCGATCCCGTACATCTTGAACGTTTGTTCGTTTATCTCCCAATAGCTCTCCATGATGTCCTCGTCCTCCAGGTGTGTGATGACGAGCGCAAGGGGCACCGTGTCACGGCTTTCACACAGAATCTTGGAAAACAGATGGTAGCTTTGCTGCATCGAGACAGTGAATCTCCCAGCCTTGACGCAAAACAGTAGGAGATCGATGCCACCCGTTTCCTTCAGGGGCGCAATGAACTTCTGTATTTTCTCTATCGCGCCAGTGAGTGTGTTGACATCCAGCTCTGACTCTTCAATTTCGACAGTGTCAATGAGGCGAAGTAGTAACATCTGGGTGTCGTCGCCTAAGAGAGTAAAAGAATACTCTCTTTCCTGGTGCGTCCAACTCTCTACTGTGCTGGAGGATGTTTTCGCGACATTGCGGCTGGCCATCAAGTTGATGAGAGAACTCATCCCGGCGTTCCTCTGCCCAAAGAGAATCACTTTCTTGGGTTTCATATCGGGTGATTCTGAATCTGTACGGAGAAAGGCGGCATTGAATAATGCCACATAGTGATCCATAGAAACATACTAACTAGTCTGCGTGTCATTGTAGGTGAAATAACTTCGAGCGACGTCTTGTGTTGCTTCCCCTTCGCAGACTGGTGAGCCAGACCCAGGGTCTCGAGGTTTGGTTAGAAGTTGACAAGGTTGGGTGACATATTCGACTTACCCGTCATGTTTACTGCGGACTGAGCGTTTTGTCTCCTGGACGTTGTTCGCTGGATCTGGACAATGAAGCCCCGAGCAGTGGATGTCGTTTATATAGGTACGTCAATTGTTATCGCGTCTTAAATCAGTGGGTGTGGTGTCCGTTAGCCCGTATGGTGCGCCTTGCCTGCCGAGCTGGCAATGGATGGCTCGGGGTTGGCATGTGGCTGACGAACCTAACCCAACTCATGCATGAGGAAAGTAGCAGTTTCCTTATACACGGCCTGGGTTGACTACCGAATGCCAGGCACTGGCTGCTCTGGCAAGGCGCTAAGGCAGCGCCGTGATTGTTCTAACCGCACCCGTGTCGGCTCCCCGTCCTCAATGTCCCAATTATGTCCTTAACAGCCTTACTGATACCCTCTGTATCTATCTCTGCCCTCCAGGCCCCATCTCCCCCAAATTGCCCATAACTGCACTCCGATTACATCGATGACAACCCACTTATCATCACTGCATCCCTAGCAGCCCGGTCGCCCCCACCAGGATTCAATCGCTGCCTTCCAATGCACTCCGACTGCCCCAACTAGGAACACTCCAACATTATCCTCCATGCTCCCTTCATGCCCTCTGGGTCCTAATTACGCCCCCAGAGCGAACGGCGTCTTCACCCCACGCCGTTACACATTTCAAGTCTACAGTCTGTGTTTTCGTCGGCCCTGCGCTGACTCTGCACTAACGTCAGTTTACAGTTTACCAGGTTGATGGCACACCCTCTGCCAGCCGATCAAATCGAATTGCCGGATCTCACCGATCCATTCAGCTGGATATGAAGCGCATCATAGGAAAAGGTTCTTTTGTCGTCGTGTATCGCTACATATGCACACGGAACGGAGATGTCGGCATGCTCGCATCCGCACATGATTCGTGGTTTTATTTTTATAATCAGGTTGCAGTCAAATTAATCCTCCTCTTCCCCCCTCGCCTTTGTCAAACCGAAATTATGGCGGTAACTCCACGAGAATTCTCCGCCATACATATTTACTGACTTTTGATTGTAAATATAGAAAATGAAGATGGGCTTTAAGTATAGACATTACTGGACCACCCCCATATTGACCTTTTACTTGGAAAACCACGCGGCGAGGCCTTCAGATATGATTACCGCTGTGTGATTGCAATGTGGATGCCGCGTGGAACCCTTGCAGATATGTGAAAAGTGGTACAGCGGTGCTTCGACTTTGAGTCGTATCCAACTGGCGAGTACAAGAGATTCCAGCACCGTCCTCCAGGACATGATGATGTTACAGGTCGGAGGGATATCTTCCGTGCCAGAGTACCGCATCTTCAGGTACCCTGATTTATTGTGGATAAAAAAACTTTTACATTGGATTCTCAGTCGTTCAAGATCGACGCCGGGACGCGACAGTTTCTAATCTGCGACACCGTGTGATTTTAACAGATCATACATCAACTACAATATGGGCCGGGCGGAAATGCCGCAGAGAGCACCGTTTTTCTGTTTCGTCACTTGTCTCAGCTGGGCGGCGTCGACCTGCTCCTAATTTCTTCAAGAAATCCGACAGACTTACTCTCTCGGAGCTCAATTTCTATAGCCCCGTCAAAGAGCTCCTTTTCGTGGACCAAGTGCCAGTTACCGTCGTGGTTATCCATTTTGAAGATCATGGACCGATGAATAAGTGGCGGGAAATGAACGGCGAAGGCGTCCGAGTCCCTCGAAGCTGTGGGTGTGATGGTGATGTGATCGGTGATGCGTGCGATTCAGATGGTTTGTAGCAGACGGAGGTAGTGTTCAAGCCACGCCCCAGTTACAGCTGTTTTCATAACGATAGGCCATCACATCAGAAATACACATACAGGCGGACTCTGAACCTTGGCTAGCCGAATGTGCCGAGAGTCCGCTCTGCATTACAATGTTGTGTATATAGGGGGTCATGGTGTTTTGGGCGGTGCCCGAACTTATGCATTAATGACGCTGATAAGACCCCTCATGGTCCTGGGACGGATTCCTGTATATTGAGATATTTGCGTGTCGTTTAGACCAGATTGCAGCGACATTCGAAGGGCTATCTCCTTCTCTGCTCTGGAGATGTGTCGACGCATTGTTGGAGTAGTGGGGTCAGCTACTTCAAGTTCACGCTTACACAGATTCAAGTTCCGACTCCGCCTGTGTGTGTATTCTTTGTGCTTAGGCCTATCGTTATGAAAACAGCTGTAATTATGGTGGAGAATTGTGCCCCTCCCCAGAGCGGACTAGTAAATCCACACATATTTACGACAACAAAAATAAATAACTAGGCTTGTATCGTATGGATGTTACAAGGTACGGGCGAAAGATCATCCGGATGATCGCTTGGGAGATTGTATGAGTATTTTTGTAAGTGACAAGTTAAATGCGTTTGGTCTGGCTGTACCCTGTCCCGTAACCGTCTCAGGAACCCCCACACAGGTCATCCGTAACAGGTTGTTCGTGTCAAGTTTCATCCATGTCTCTGCATCGGTTTCGTCGTCCACCCCGTCCTCCGAGTAAAGCAGAAAGCAGATATAGTCTTCCCCAACCACCAACTTGCCCTTCTCCTGGCTCCGCGCACTATGGTGATTGAGGATACACCCCGAGATTCGTCGAGCGCGACGCATGGTCTGTAGGCGGTTCATTCCGCATTCCACAACAAGATTCCCGTACCTTCCCAAAGAACGTTCCTCGCCAGATCGTGGTTTCAAGGTAATGTGGAACGGCCTTCCGGGCCCTTCTGGTTCTAGGACGGAAGAGATCTCCACCGGAATTACAGGCAATGACTTCAGGGACAACGCATGTGCGGTGATGGTGAAGTCTCGCACCCCATCTCTATCCTTCCCTATGTCAGCCTCAAACATGGGATATGATGCAGGAGAGGATGGGAGAGCAAAGTGCTCCGCGGAAGGTTTTCCGCACCATGCGAAAACATCCCAACTAGGATCTTTAGTTGCAACCTCCATGACAAGGCTTGAGAAAGCCCGGATACCTTCCCCATAGGAGATGGAGCGGGTGACGTAGAAAAGTCCAAGAAGAGAGTACGCCCTATCTTCGATGCGACTCGTCTGTCTCCTCGACGCCCAGGACATGACCTCCCAAAAGGTATGTCCCTTGATTCCCTGGCTGTTGTCGGCAGTGAGTACTGTCCTAGAAATTCCAGTGATATTCTCGAGACGGGGCCTTATATCGTCGGCTTTTCTATCGTCATCGATCCCAGGAGGGATGAACGGCCGCCAGTTTTTATCGTAAAATTTGAGTCGCTTAGGGGCTAAGAGCTCCTGCAGGGTCCAGCCCCGTTCAAACCACGACTCCTTGTCCCAATCAGCCAACGACATAGACTCTGCGAGGTAGACGATGCAAAGGTACGAGTTTGCATACCACTTGTACATCGCATTGACGGCTTCGCTGACCTCCGCTGCGTTCGTCGTATCTATACAGCAAGTATCGACCCAGGCCAGCTTGCGTCCCAGCTTGCTAGACGTCTTGCAAAACTGGACGAGCTTCCTGGATCTCGATCCGTGCTGTTTCCCAGAAGAAACATCTTGATAACTGGGTTCACTGGCGGCCTCGTCACGGCGATGAGACAAGATGTCGTATTTCACGATCTCTTGGATGATTTGTCTGAGCATGCTGTCGCGACGAGGCTGATACGAAGCAAAGGGATCGCTCTGGACGCTTTCCATACGCTCTGTGATCTGCTCTTCAGTGACGCTTGCGATCTCATCTTGGAAGACGTGAAAGACGTCTCTCCGCGATACGAATCGCAACCTTGATGTATCGATGAACCTGGTTGGTATCTCGTTGTTAATGTATTCTCTGAAGGCTTCGGTGATAGGACCAGTCGACTGCTCGTCGTCAACATTAGCCAAAGCAGCTTTGATAACGCGTTAATCCTCACAAGTGGATGGGGCGAGTCCCTCTCTTTTCTGTTCTTGAAGATCCTCTGGACTCGGATCCGCGACGATCGAGAAAAACAGGATAGTTCCATCGTCGTTGTACAGACAAGGAGTGTGCCCTGAAGGCGCTACTGGAGAAGGGTGAGTAAATGTTAACGTTTGAATCCTGACTCAGAGGTCAGCGTCCAGGTTATATAAATATCCAAGCATTCAATATTCTTAATTGGTACTAGCAACGTGTGTCCCGCTCATCCTGTACACCACTCCCAGTAGCCGGGAAGTGTTTCCTTGCTATCATAGAGGCCCTCGAAGTGATCAGCTTCCACGTCGGAATTACTAATTACCGTTCTGGAGACAAAGGTCTGGGTTTGCGAACCGCTGAAAGGTGATTCCCTTCCGCTACGCTGTGGCACATTCTGTGGATACACTTGACGCGATTACACTTGCTTCGACCCTTGATGAACCCATCGCCATTCACTGAGGCCCATTTCGGGAGGGAAGTGAGGTGGTATTACCAACGCTGAGCGCTGATGATTCAGTTACTGTTTGGGAGATGAACGTTTAAACATGCACTTGCGTCATAAGGAAGACGATCGACTCTAAAGCGGCACAACAATGCCAACGACGTGACGCGCTTCAACGCTTCGAGAAATGGTCGTCTTCAACCATTCCTCTCGAACTTTGCGTTTGATCAAGAAGGGCTCACATGACGTGCGCATTCCCATGACTTATCGACAAGGGTAAAAATGTGACACACCGCACTCACTGCTCTTTCTTCTTGCTGACTCGGAGGCTTAGCTAGTGCATCGTCACTGGCCAGACAGGAATATAGCACTCTACTCCCGCTCCTTCGCAGCTCGAGCCAGTCATGTACAAAATCGAGCAGACTTGAAACTTTCAAGTGAATGTGAATTGACGGCTGGCGCTACGGACTTGCCGAAAGCGGTCAGAGTAACGTCCCTGCCTGCGGGACTAAATTTTACCAGAGTGTAAAAGTCCGTGGCGTCCGTCAGCGTTGGGGCTGACTTTGCCACGCCTCTGCTGGCAAGATATCACAGAAGTTACAAGACGTTGTATGAAAGTCATGTAAGCTCCGTGGACTGTGGAGAGTTCCACCTAAATGTGATCATCTCAGTCGATTCTTCGTTGGCAGAGGGTGTACTTACATGAATGTTCTTCTGACGCTGGTACACAGCACTCCACCATTCCTTGGCCACTTGTTCCTCGTTACCCTAGCCTCGCGGCCACGACGATCATGAGTCCACCTGAGATCTCATAACACGCACGTAGCATGTCAAATTCTTTTTGGGGCAAGGCGTTCCCCGCAGGTGAGGTGTGGAGCACGAGAACACCTGCACTACACCCATAGCCCTGGCGGACTGAACCCTGAGGTGTATTTCCAGGATAGCTTGTCCACGTGAACACACTCGTATTCCCGTGACCCTGGTGAGCACGTAGAAAGGATATCCGAATGCACGGCCTCGGTGTTGGCCAGTTCTCAGGTTAACGATCTCGGATCCTTTTCTCAGCTCCCTTGTATAGGTCCCGTAGTGTCCCAGAGGGCACATCACACCTTGCTTGACTCAATGATGTGCCGATAGTGACGGAGAATACAGTCGGGAAGGAACCTGAAGTGCATACGAGCTCCTAACCGGGAGTGAAATTGGTGAATAGCTTGCCGACACCTGTCCCATCGTATATAACGATAAAATTGTAGCGCACGCAGTAAATGTGTCCGAGAGAGAGACGTGTCGAGTAACTTACTGCATTACTTATTAGTAAAGGGCTGTTCACCTAAGCGTAATTTGCTCAGGCCGGAGCACACCAGGAGGGAGAGCGCATAAATCACTATGCAGCCAAACGAATAATAGGGTAAGGAGGGCGAAATCTCTTTCCAAATGGTGCAGTAGAAGGGCCAGCGACACATGCAAGGTGACACTGCAACGGACACAATCATAAGTGCTAAATTCCCGAGAATTGATCAAATACTTATACCATGTAGTATTGCACGGAAATTGTTTGGGGGGAGGGGTTCAGCATCATGGAAATGCAGCCAAACCTGAACGCAGAATATAATGGATCCTTGATCTAAATCTGTTGACCTGTTGAAAAAGGAACTTCGGTGTTTTCCGGATGGTCACCTCTCTCCCCAAAGCAATTCCATCGCTTGATTATCTTCACGATCTCACCCCCATGGTAATGCTTTCTCAACCCGAAGCAATGCGTCTGCTTTCCTTGCAAACCCGTTCGTCCGACGATTCCAATCTACCGCACATCACTTTGTGAGCGTGCTGGGGCTCACTGCCACTTCGCCAGGTCTCTCGACCTCCACAAGGCTTCTTCCATCCCAAGTTCATTACTTGGACGAAAAGCCTTCTGCCTTACCGACGTCGTGTCCATCTCACTCTGTGAACCATTGGGGCTCAGTCTGCCGCTCCGTCAGGTCGAATACATATTGTAAGTTTCCTAACTTTGTTGTCATGGCCCTCTAGACGCAACATTAAGAACTTTTTGAATAGAAGCTTTAATCCCACGCTTCCCAATAAGGGCTATCGTTGGGGTTCATGCAATTTCTCAAGGGCATTTTTCGGAGTTGGAGGAAAGAGAGTCCGTTGAAGCTGCCAGTGAGGAGCCAGACATGACTTCCTTACCTCAGTTAACAGTGACGCCAATTAGCCATCCCGTACTATTGCCGAAGCCTTCACAGAATACATCAACAATGAAATACCAGCCAGGTTCATTGATACGTCAAGGATGCGATTTGTCTCGCGGAGAGACGTCTTCCACGTCTTTCAGGACGAGATCGCAACCGTTACTGAGGAGCGCGTTCAAGAACGAATAACAAGCCTCCGTGACCCCTTGGCAACGTATCAGCCTCGGCGCGAGACCATCCTTAGACAAATGATTCAAGAAATCGTCAACTACGTCGTGTTGTCTCATCGCTGGGACGAGGTTGGTGGTGAACCAAGTTACCAGGACATCTCTTCCGGGAAACGGCGCATATCCCAGTTCAAGAAGCTCACCCAGTTCTGCAAGACGGCCCGCAAGCTAGGATGCAAACTGGCGTGGGTTGACACTTGTTGTATAGACAAAACGAACGCGGCCGAGCTTAGCGAGGCCATCCATGCGATGTACAAGTGGTACGCACACTCGTCCCTCTGTATCGCCTATCTCGCAGACTCCACATCGTACGCGGACTGGGATCGGGAGTCGTGGTTTACACGAGGTTGGACCCTGCAGGAACTCTTAGCTCCCAGACGACTCAAGTTTTATAACAAGAATTGGCAGCCCTTCACCCCTTCCAGCGCCGACGACAGACAATCCGACGACATAATTCCATCTCTCACGAAGGTCACAGGCATTACCAGCACAGTTTTTAAAGCCGACAACAGCCATGGTGTCCATGGACATAGCTTCTGGGAGATCATGTCCTGGGCATCTAAACGACAGACGACTCGCACTGAGGACAGAGCGTACTCTCTTGTAGGGTTGTTACATGTCAACCTCACAATTGCCTACGGTGAGGGTTATAGAGCTTTCGCGCGCCTCGTCGAAGCTATTGCGGCGAAGAATCCTAGTTGGGACGTTTTCGCATGGTTCGGACAACCATCGGTGGATAACTTTGCTCTCCCTTTATCTCCTGCATCATACCCCAGATTCGACACTCGCATGGCGGAGGGTAGAGTTGGGGTACAAGACATCTCTCTCACTCCTTACGGGTTGTCCTTGAAGTCGTTGCCTCCTATTCCGATGGAGGTCAGCGCAGTCATAGATCCGGAAGGGCCCGGAAAGCCATTCCTCGTTTCTCTGAAACCACAATCGGACAGGGAATGTTCTTTAGGGAGGTTTGGCAATCTTGCTGTGGAGTGTGGAGCAACTCGCCTCAAGACTATTCGTGATGCCCGCCGACTTTCGGCGTGCATTCTCAACCACCACGGCAAGCGGAATCGCGACCAAGGGAAGTTGATGGTCGGAGCAGAATACATATGCATTCTACTCTATTCGGCGGGAGACGATGAAGCCTCGTGGCTGAAGCTCACCACTGACAACTTTTTACTCGTATCCTGCACGGGTTCACCTGATCCAGTTACTCAGAAATCAGATTCCAAAGATACCCAAGGGGTTGGTATTGCTGAACCAAAAGTCTTCTCTTTGTCGCTCGTGACAACTTTCATACGGTCCCCTACATCAGTATAGTGGTTTATCCCCGTTCGTTTTACGATAGAGTTTATCTTTGCAATGGTTTTGCAGCGACTTAGCATCAGACTGCCTCTCCTGATTTCCGTCCGGCCCTGTCCCATCTCTAGAGGGCTTGAAGCTGGCAACAACGTTGACGCTAGAACTTGACACCGTTTGTCAACAGCGAGGAAAGCTAGGCACGATCCGAGTCCATCCGGGCCAACTGGAAACGAACAGTCCTCGGACTCCACTTCTTTGGATGAAAATAAATCAAACCTGGCAGTAGAACAGGAGGATCTGATGTGACCATAAGCCCTAGGTGTCCAAAACACCGCGGTCAATGCGGAAATGGCACATTTCTAATGCGGTAATCGGCAAGTACTATGTACAAAGTTAAGGTTAAGTTCAAACTTCTTTACTTACCTACACGAGTCAACGTTTCCGAAGTTCGAACCATTTGACATCATGTAACCACACGCTCAGGTCTCCGTGTCTCAACCCTCGCGCGAGGTGATAGTCTACGGTTCCCATAATGGACGATTAGCCACTTGGATAGCTTAGTCGTCCTGGGAATGCTCATCTTGAACGTGGTGGCCCGCCTGGCTGGATCCGAGGAGTAACACGGGACACCAAACGCAAAGCGCGACTCTCGTTAACCTCACGGAACCAGCGGTTGGTCACCATCCACGGGCCACGGCACGCCCGGTGCACGTTGCTTACAATCATGTTGCCGTGGGCGACATGACTTTCGTCCCTTTGCACTGGTTGTGATGAATGTATATGGACGTACTACTAATTGTGGAATGTGGGAGGCGTTGGTGCTGCATGCAAGATTCAAGTTGTACTGTCACTGCAGCACAACCTTCACCTTCTCCAGGTGCCTGGATTTTGGTCTTGGGGTAGTCACCGCGTCCGTTTTCCTACGGAAGCAAGGAGATAAGTTCCAGGAAAAGCGTCGTTCGCACTTGTTGCGCACTAGCATCTGCGGCCCGGAGGCGTCTTAGATACTGAGAACAGCAAAACGTTTCTCGCTATCTGAGCGTCACCCAATGAATTCGAGCCGACGCAGTGACGACTACACTGACGAAAAGGACTGCGATGACCAGCTGCGCACCTTTTTCTCGGGAATGGATAGAAGATAGCTGCTCCTACTACAAATTCTTGGTACACGGATATATTGCTAGCACTCGCATAAATACAAAATGACGAGGGGAAGGGGAAGGAAAGCAGAACAAGTAAACGCATATGTCGAGCCAAGTTACCTCTTGCCCACCGATTCATCCGCTAGGATTGTACAGTCTGATGACTTCCCTGGCCAGCTCCTTCGCCAACCCACAATGACTCACAAGATTCTCGACAGTCATCTCCTCCGGAGTGCGATCCACCCCCCTACCCTCCTTTGTGCGTAATTGGACGGAGATTCCCTCCCCCTTTGGACAGGAGAAGCAACTCTCGAACAAGGCTTGAACTGTCAATCTAGATTCGGACAACGTTTTGCTGAACTTGGCGTCCCCCGAGTCGTGGGCCGCCAGGGATGTGATACACGCATGACCGATCACGTTCCCCCTCAAGACCGCGAGCAAGGCATTGCCATTCGTTTCCCACCACCCCTCCATGACCTCGTGATCCTCGAGATGAGTGATAACGACAGCGACTGGGACCTGCCCTTCACAGAGGAATTCTTCGAAAAACCGATAGCAGTTCAGCTCCGATGGGGTGAGCTTGCCACACTTCTTAACGAAGACGAGAAGGTCGACGCCACTTCCCGCAGTCAATTTGCGAATGAGCTGAACGGCGTTCAGGACAGCCTGTCGGGTCGTATCGTGGCCGTTGCGAACACTGTTGAAACCCATGGTGTCCCAGACAAGGAACTGTTTCGTGGATGTGTCGATCGAGTATGAGCTAGAATCTGATGTGCACGCATCAATGTCCGAAGAGACTTGGGCGACGGGACGGCCAGCGACAAGATTGACGACGGAACTCTTTCCATCGCCTGCTCTCCCAAATAAGACTACATTGAGCGGGTTCCGTGGTTTGCTGAACTTGGCCACTAATGCTGCAGCATCTGAGTTGGTCAACCCGCAGTTGGTAGCAATTGCGCGGGAGGGGTCCTCATGAGACGAGAGATTAAGGTTTAGAGGAATCGGGTTTCCAGTAGTGGCGTAATTCTCCAAGAACCTCCTCAGTCTTTGTCTAGACTGATCACAGAGAGTCGGGGCCGTGGTGGTGCATACATGTGGCATGGATTGAACGGGGATGCCAGTTTTGGCGATGTTACGTTCACGTTGTTCCCGGAACTTTTTGTCGGGAGTGTCAACGTGGGTTACGACGAGGGCAAGTGGGGCTTGACCGCCAAAGAAAAAATCATTGATCAACCGGTATAGGTTGCGAAGCGATGGGATCTCATCCTTTCCCGCGCAGAGAAGAATGAGGTGAACGCCACCAGGGAGGTCGCGCAAGACAGTGTGTGCTTGTTCGTAGGGGGAAAGATGACTGATGGCCCCCCCACGGGGGAGGCAAAATCCCGTTGTGTCCCACACGCGGAATCGTCTTTCGCCGATGGATGTCCAGTAGCATCGCGGTCGCTTGGTGCAAGGTTCCATATGCTTTGACACAGGTGCGATTGGCTCCCCAGCTAGGAGGTTGACGATAGAACTCTTGCCACACCCAAGAGCACCAAATAGCACGACGTTGATATCGGATTCGGGACTTTGATCAAGAGTCAGGCATGTTGGCAAGAAAATCGCGATACCCACTTACTTTGGCTGCAATAACTGCCCTAATCTGTCTGTGGTGAACGACAATACTTCTTGTGCAGACGGCCGATTCTTTGGGACTCGTGGAGACCAACATCGCTCGATGAACTCCCACGCAACATCTGGCATAATCGGCCACAGTGGGCGTGGTGGATTATTGAGTTGTTCTAATTGACTTTCGACCTCTGCCTTGTCCCATGGCAATTTTCCAGAAAGGATCTACTCGTCCAAAGATTATGCTTTAAAGCCTGAAGACAGAGAAATGATCAAAGACAGCTTACGAAGAGGATGATGCTGCCAAGAGAGTAAATGTCACTGCTGAGCGTAGCTTTGAGTTTAAGATCATCGAATAGGTCGGGGCACGATAGCTCCGGTGCCACCCACATCTTTGCGCCAGGACGAGTGGAGTGGGTGAAGAGGTAAGTCAAGTCGTCCTGCCGGGTAAGAGTTTGAGAGAAACCAAAGTCAGTGACACGCGGGTTGTAATCACTGTCAATCAAGATATTTCCCTTCCGACATAAAATCAGGCGGCTGAGACCTCATTCAAATAATGCAACCCACAGGGTGGAAATCTCCATGAACAATGTCCTTGGAATGTACTGCAAGAGCGTGTCATAAATGACGCACAACAGTCAGTATTCTTGAACATACAATACTCTAGCCCGGCAGTTGAGCCTTGAATCTGGGAAATGATCGTAAACTGAATGTCGGTCCCCGAACAACTTTCACTCACCAGTCGGATGCGGCTAGAAAGAGGGAGCGGTGTGTTACACCGACTGACATACTCGTTGAGTGTTCCATGTGGCATCAACATTGAAACCATGCAGGGATAATCGGATGCGAATTCATCACCCCTCGCCTTTCCCAGGAGTGGGACAATGTTTGGGTGAGGCTCTAATCTTCTCCATATGCCAAGTTCACGCTTCATTTTCTACAGTTACGCAGAAAGTCAGCGAACTGTGCGACAGAGAGCGATTGTCGACTCACTCGCACGAACTCATCTTTATCAGTTGGGTCAATGTCGCGAGGGAAGGTTATCGCCTTGACCGCAACCTGAAGACGGAGGATAGGTGCGCTTTGATCCAAGTGTAGATGCGAACATGCTGACCTCTCCGTTCCGTGTACAGACGGCGCTATACACAGTACCAAAAGCACCACGTCCGAGAACACGTCTCCCAACTGTTTGAAGTGTTTCAGTGAGATCCGGTACATCATCTTTGTCAACCTCTAGAGGCGAGGCCGACAAACTGGAGAAACGCGAGTGAGCGTAAAGTGGGCATCAACTTGAAAAACGTCTCCTACGGTGTCCCCATTTTATGAGAATCGGAAGTTGATATAGAATGCTATGGAGTGCAGAGTAATTATCGGGGTGTTAGAATCGAGTCCTGCAGAATGTTGCTATTGATGAGGGAAGTATCGCAGTTGCGAAAAAAAAACACTGCGAGGCCAGCGCAGCCTTAAATACAAAAGTCCAAGGCATTTATGTGATGATTTAACCTAGTCACTGGTCGTGATAAAAATCTGAATCGGAAAATGTCCGTTTCCAGTAACCTCACTGTGGTGTCACTAGAACTTCGCATTCCGTGTCACGGCAAAATTATCTTACAGTGAGAATAAAGATCAACATGCCTCGATCCGATCAAGAATCAAAGGAACTGGCACTGCTTGCCAAGCAGTGCATTTGTCTATAGTGACCGTGGCAGAGGGCAAGTTTGCTGGGGGGTCAGCACGCTCTTTGAATATGAAACAGATTGGATATACCGTTGGATAATGGTCATCCTCTTGATGCCACGATGACGATAACATCTGCGATCATCAAAACGCTGTGCGTTATTTGGAGATTGGGAAAGCCATGAGGATATTTTGCACTATTGATAGTCATTATTAACGTACCTGAACCCTCGAGGCTCCAACTGTGCATGGATCAAATTAAGCTTGGCAAGGATCGAGCCACGTCCAAGATACACCGCAATTAATCCCCGCTGCCAGGTTGAACAGACACTTTAGGCTAGAGCAAATTCATTCCATTTGAATTGATCACGGACATCCATTTCGACTGAACTCAGTGGCATGCCATACTGAACAGCGCTTCATAAGAAATTTGACAGTATGGAACGGATGTCTCCCATGAAATGAGATAACCGCCAGATTTGCTGCAGGTTTATGTAGGCACGATAGAAGTGGTTAACACTCGGGGAAAAGAGCTGACTTACACGTTCTTGTGTGACGCATGAGGGACGAACCCAAGGTTCGACGCATAGTTTTTAGGGAATGATGTAACAAACCAGCTTGTCGCATCGATAAACATCGGACCCGTCGCCGTGAACGCGAGGAACGAAAGATGTCAATTCCCGTCGTCGTCGCGCGAAAGTGAAAGCCGCGACTGACTAGATCTGACCTCGTGGACAAGCTGGTCATCAAACCAAGTCCAAACGGCCACAGCTTGGCCACAGGGCTATCAAGATATTCCGCATTGGCAGCAGTTTGCAACTTGGTCATGATACGGCACGATGCATGATTCACAATGCACGAACGTCCATAAGCGACGATCATACCCCGCAAAGCTGATACCTACCAGCTCGGCTTGAGGAATGACCAAGACCCTTAATAATTATATCCTGGATTCCTATGAAGGAAACATTGAAAACTCAAAAATTATCATTGGACGAGGTGTCACCATTAATCCGAGAGAAGTGACACCGCGTTGACATACACATGTTGATACCCTGTTATTCGAGTTGCCTCTAAGTTGCCCGCAGCGGGTTATCCTGTCTTATGATGATCGAGAACATCGATTCCTACGCCATTGGGAGAAATGGACTCGCGAACCCACCTCACATGTTGACTGCACAGCCGAGTGCTGAGTGAGAGGTAGCTTCTGCACCCTAAATGGGGGTTTTCGGCCTGCGCTGCAGTGAGAATGTGGCCATCAGGGTCATTGCGCAACCTGCGCGGACAGAAGTTGGCCGTTGTTGACGAGCTGTCAACTAAAATGAGGCGTTAAGCACAGGAAGCACAAGAGCAGGCGGAGGAGGCTGCCAAAAAAGGAAAGGGCGGGTGCTGTGGACCGCGCTGTCGCGAACAACGTGCGATGTTGTGTGGGCGATGAGCGCGTCGACGTTGACAGCGATAAGCCATCGATGGATATCAAGCGCTGGCTGCGCCGCTTCCCGACACTTCCTGTGCGCCGCATCACCACTGTTTCCCCGACGCATTCCTTTTTAGGTTAACGCCCCGACGCCACTTCCTGATTTAGTAGCTGCGACAGGGTTGTTGTTTACTCGTCGTTTCACACGACGTTCGCTCTCCCGCCCTTCGCCCGAATCTGGTTATATTCTCGGTCACGCGCATGATGGTCGCCACCAAAGTAAGTTCCCGGGTCCACGCCTGGCGGGGTATAAGATCCCGCCCCCCCGTCGCTATCGAGTCACCCAGCACACGCTTTCCATCTTCTCCCGACGCCGCCGCAGACTCTCTCGATGTATCCCTCTAGTTCCCAATACAAGTCATGGACCTCCCGCTCGAGCACACACTCAACTCCTTCCTACCCGACGGCCTCGCCCGGTCCCATGCCCGGTGCCCCGCAACTTCGCACGGTGTCCTTGCCCCACCCTAATTCTACACCATACCCTGCCTCGTCATCGAGCTCCCGCTGTATGTCCTTTTTAATTCCGCCCTTGTCTTTCGTTATGTTGTTCATGTCATGCCCAGATCCATCCTCTTTTGAAAGCCCCTCCTGTGTTATTTCCGTTAACCCCCTCTTATCATGGACGGGTGTTCCTCAACTGTATTACAACGTGACTAGAGATGTACGATGCATCCAACTCAAACAAGGCTGCACACCCAACCTGCTCCAGCAGCCAGCTGTACACCCAGCTCGCACTTTCCTCGTGCTAAGCATCCCCTCACTCCCGCCTTGGTCTACGATCGAAGTGCGAAACGAACGCGGCGTAAGCGCATACGACGTACTCGTACGCATCCGCGACGTCCTTGATCGCAGCGTATCTCCTGCGGAGATGGGTGCCATGGTCAGTATCTCTGCTGCTGCCTCTGAGTATTTCAGAGCCAGGACGCGTGCTGACCCGCGCGAATTTGCGCAGGGCGTGAAGAGGATTGATTTCCTCGGGCCAAACGTCTTCTTTGCGGGCTTGTCCATGTCCAGAGATGGACAGGATCGATGGGAGGTACACTTTGTGCCGAGGGCGTGAGCATGTGCCCACTATCCGCCCTGATCCTCACTACTGTATCATGATTCATGATCAGATTTCGGGTTCCAATAATTGGGACCTGAGTGCGCTATCGCCACTTGGCTGATGACTATATTCTATTTCTCATCTATTGCAGCGCGTCGCGCCTGATTCTCACTCGGACTTCGTGGACGGTCATCCGCTACTTTCATCTCCCTTTCGATCAATTGCTTTCGTCTGTATCATCGTTGTGGACACTCTCTCGCACATCTCTCACCCTATCGTTGCGGACTTTGAAGCTGTTTTCATTCCCTATATCCATCTGTCTTCTCAAGGCTGTCGTTGTTATTCCCCACGGCTTTCGTTCCGTGAGCTCGGATTCTAGTTATATCATGATATAAGATGGGCATCGTCTGTAGCTACTAGATCATAGATACTTCTTTTTCGGGACCCCCTGTATTCGATCTACAATTGTTTTGAGCGTTGGTCAGTTCATCTGAAGAATCACCATTTACCTTGTTGTCGTCGCATGCTTGACAAATGGATTAGATGGAATATGGTGAGTAGAAACGATCCAACTGAGCGTACCTACATGGACGTTCGGGTCGAGCTCCTTTGAGGAGCGACAAAGCGGGCAGATCCACAAGTTCTGCGCCAGAACATTCTGTAAGTAGCTTATGCAAGTGTCAACGAAAACCCTTACCCGGAGACACAATCAGCTTGTCACACGAGTTTGGCTACACAGCATAAACCCAATACCGAATATCCTCTGTTGATTTTAGGCTCGATGAATAGACCAAGCAAAAGCCTCGATTCTTGGTCTCACCACTGGGGTTTTCGGAGCCACTGCTGATCCTGAACAAGATAAGAAGCTTTTCTAATGGTTTGTAACATGCTTGCGAGGGAAATCGATCTTCATCAAGCACGGTAAGAAACATGGTAGGGCGGACCATTCACTGGGAGTAGTGGCAAAAGACTAGTCACACTGATGTAATGCCTGCCGACCGATGTGAGCGAGTACATGCAGTAGGACCAAGGGGCTGCAGTGACCAGGAACGAGGTAGGACTGAGAGGACAGAAATAAAATACTTATCGGTTTCGAATTGATAATCACGAAGGGTCCACTCGAACTGTCATGACGGTTTTGCAAGCATGACTCGCATGTCGCGGTGCGAGCTACAATCGAGGCTTAGTCATTATAACACGAAAGGGATGGAAGACACAAAGACGACGACGACGATGACGATCTTGTGCACAAAGTTTTTTTGCAGAGATGAGATGGTTGCCTGGGATCCAGAGCCTATCTAAATTAGCGTCCAATAAGGATAAGCCTAACTTAGGCCACCTTAACACCGTAACACCCTAGTAATAATCGGCAGCCACTGCACTGGTTGCTCCACCCGTGTTGTCACTATTACCCTCTTCGTCGTCGGCTAGGTCAACAAAGCATAAAGCAAGGTTGTGGTGGGAATGATAATTTGAACCCAAACGCAACTCGAATTAGAGTCAGAAGCTTGTGCGACGACCTGAAACAGCCAAATTGAAACGCCGAACAAACCTCGGCCGCGGTAGCTCACTACTACTAGAAATACATCCGAAAGTGAGTGCGACGTGTCGTTTTTTCTTTTCGAGGCACGCGCTGAACGGCGAGGGGTTACTGCAGTTCGACGTTCGACCGGTGCAGGGAGCGGTGTAGTGAGATGACCTCATTTTATGAGCTGCAGTTGATTCTGCTCGTCTCCTCTTGTTTGGTCTTCCTCCTTCTCGAACGTTACGCAGCTTCTCGGAAACGTGCGGCAGCAACCTCAGCAAAGGACTCCCATGCAGATCGCCTCGAGAACGGCGGGAATATAGTTCCCGTGAACGCATTCGCCAAGTTGACTCGGCAATATCTACTGGTTTATGCCATTGTCATGAGTGGGTTAGATCTCGAGACTTAGATTGCAGCAAGCTGACGTCTTTCCGTTCCCTGCTTGGCGCCATTAGGTGCTGACTGGCTTCAGGGCCCATATGTTTACTCCCTATACCGTGAGCAGTACGGGATGCCCGAGCGGATGGTCGCTATCTTGTTTGTCACTGGCTTCATGTCCGCAGGTCTTACTGCTCCATTGGTTGGCGTGTGGGCGGACCAACAGTACGTTCGCTCTTCTTTCGATAAATCCCAGGGGTTAAACACTTCGTCAGTGGCCGCAAGAGGCTGTGTTTGGTATTCTGCATCACCTACGCTTTTGCATGCCTTTGTATCAATGTTCCCTACCTCCCCGTTCTGTTCCTGGGACGTCTCACGGCCGGGATATCCACGTCCATCCTCTACTCCGCCTTCGAGTCCTGGTTGGTTTCCTCAGCCAATTCTCTGACGATTCCGTCTTCCGATCTCTCGACCATTTTTGGTCGTGCGACGCTCGTTAACGGATTTGTCGCTACGGGCGCCGGCGTAGTGAGCAACCAATTGGTATCATTCACGAAATCGTTTGCATCGCCTTTCATTGCCAGCGGAAGTTTACTCGTCCTTGCATATTTCGTGATCAAATCCATGTGGATAGAGAACTATGGAGGTAAAGGTGGTATGACAGTCACGAGCGTCGATCCACTCCAGTTGAGACGTCTCGGAAAAGCATGGAAAATTGTGCGCAATGGTGAATATCGTCTTCAATGATCAGCCTATGCACTGACAAATTTGGTGAACTCGATGCACATTCGCAGATCCTATCTTGTTGGCGATCGGCTTGATTCAGACGTGTTTCGAAGGTTCGATGTATCTCTTCGTGTTTGTCTGGGTGCCTTCGTTGCAAGAGGCCAATTCTACATCCCCTGCGATGGCCCTCCCCCTTGGGTATATCTTCTCTTCGTTCATGGTCTCCATGATGCTTGGCTCGCTCCTGTATACCGCCATTACTTCATATATCCCCCCTCCACCACTCGGGAAGCATAGCGAATCCTCCTTGACCCTTCACGCCAAGCTTAGCAGCCTCGTTTGTGCTGTGAGTGCGTTGGCACTAGCCCTCAGCACACGCTCAAAGAGCGAGGTAGTGCGTTTTTGGGCATTCTGCGCCTTTGAAGCGTGTGTCGGCATGTACTACCCCATACAAGGGATGTTGAGAGGGACTCTAATCTCTAACGAACATCGCGCCACGGTCAGTGTCTTGATTCACGATTCCCTTCTCGAGTCGTTCATATCTCAGTTCCCACTCATGTTGTTCCCTCCTTTCAGCTCTCGGCACTGTTTCGCGTCCCGCTGAACATCTTTGTCGTGGTGTCTCTCATGACGGGTGTCTCGTCTGCCCGAAACACTGTCCTTTCTGCAAGCTCGTTGATGTTGGCTTTTTCGGCGCTCATGACCGCATTCATTGTCGTTCCGAAAGCGGACGACATGACAAGCCCAGAGATCAACATCCGGCCTGAATAACCGTGCCACGAAACAACGATCGGTCTCGGTGTCGGCCTCGAAATCAGTACCATATACATAGGTTCTAGGAGCCCCGAAGAGACGGGGATCAAAACATCGTTTCGACTTTCGACGTGTATCATACATTATCATACGTTGACTTGGACTGTACACACCAGGCTGGACTAGCATACATTCCCAAATTTCCTTTCTTTCTTTCAATTCATGGTCATCCTGATGAACTCGGCCCGTATGGTGAGGAGTGATGATCGATTCCTTCTTACAACGCGATGTACTCGGCACGTCGACTGGCAAATTTTGATTGTAAGTAGCCAAACAACAAGCTGACACGCATGTTCAGCCGAATCATACGAGTTGGTACAGGGTCGTCGTACTGGGGCTGTCTCTTCAGCGGCAGGGCGCGTGTCACAATTCTCGTCCCTGGCCTGCATCCGGCCCAGGAGTCCGAATGGCAGCTCCTCTTCTTCTGACTGACTCTCACGACGCAGCTCATCTGATCTACATAAATCAAAGTAAGGCAAGAGTCGGATTCCCCTGCGAGCTTGGTTACTGGCAAGTCAAACCGTCATGCAG